>RJWT010003296.1:0-37036 GCA_004365215.1 Cuniculus paca | reverse complement strand
CCTGCCAGTTTCTGCTGGCGTGAGACAGCCACTTTCTGTTGCACGCACCCAAGGACCTCGAAAATATACTGGGAAACTTACTTGCAGCGTTTTACAGACAAAAGCAAGATATCCTGAAAACGTAAATTGTTCCCACAAATTCAATAAGGAGAGATGCATACTCCAATGGCAAAAAGGGCAAAGGACACAGACAGACAGCTAAAGAGAGAATACAAGTGGCCAATAGTCATAGGGAAAGACATTTGCCCTCACATTTCCAGAATGCCAGCATTTCAAGAATTGTTGCAAAATCATTCTTCCCGCACCATCCACACAAGATCTCGAGGGTGCTGATGCTCAGCGGCTGCAGACAGTGGAGGACAAGGGTTTGCTGGGGTCTAAAATGGTGCAGCCCATCTGGGGGTGGGGGCAGATCAGATACTGCGAGTCAAGGCTGCAAGTGCTCCTTTTGCTTGTAGGAATTTATCCTGGATAAAGCCCAGGACCTGTGTAGTTCAGTCCTGGCCACCACTCCAGGGGAGGGGCCTCGAGGTGGGAAGGACAGGCCCCCAGGGCACCCTGAGGACACCTGTGGTGGGATTTCCTGCGATGTGGGTGCCAAGGCCCCCTGGCTCCCAGGCTGCGTGCACACCATTGTGTGTCAGTGTCACGGTGCATGTGACAGAGACCCCTTCCTGTCCCTCCCTGAGTCGCTGCCCTGGAGTCCTGCCCCAGCCCAACTGCTCCTCCATGCTCTCCCTTTGGACCAGGAAAGGCAGAGGCTTGGAGCAGACTGAACTGACCGAGTGCAGTCAAGAAAGGGGACATTTATGATGACTAAGCTGAGCACCAATCCATCCTAGAAAGCAGTGGAAACGTGTTCGAGATGTGTGTCATGTGCCCATCTTCCTCTTGGCTCCCCAAACCCCAAGTCCTCCTGGCTCTCTCCTCTCCCCTGATTGTGGCTCCTTTATCACCTATGCAGCCAGCAAGGCCTTCTGTGGTCAGCCATTAGCAGTTGCAGCATGTGGGGGGCTGGGGTGCAGTGTAATGGTGATGTGTGTGCTTAGCACATGCAAAACCCTGGGTTCAGTCTCCAGCACCCAGAATAATAATAACAGAAATAAAATTAAACTGCACTAGTTTCTGATCCCCCTTCCTGGCTTCATTTTTCTCCATGGCACTTATCATCTGTGTGTCTCGTTCATTTATGGTCTATGTCTCTTCCACTGGATCATAAACTCCACACACAGGAAGGAAGTTCACCTGTCTTGTTCCCTTCCCCATCTCCAGTGACCAAGAGGGAGGCTGTTGTATAGTACATGTCCCGAAACTACGTGATAATGCAAAAACATCTTTGTTCATGTTTACAGTAGAACACACAAAACCTAAGTGTTCCGTAATGGTCGATTATAAATAAATTATACCACATTTGCTCAATGGACTGCCTGGTACACTGTGGTAGGTAGAAAAATGACCACAAAAGATAACATGTCTTACTTTCTGGAAAATGGAAATGTAATCTAATTTGAAGAAAAGAACCTGCAGATGTGATGAAGTTAAGAAATTCAAGGAGAGATTATCCTGGATTACCAGGTGGGCCCTCAATGCTCTCAGGGGTATCTTTATGACAGATGCAGAAGGAGAATTCCACACACCCTGAGAAGGTCTGGTGAAGATGAAGCAGAAAGAAATGAGAAGACTGGGATGATGTGGCCACAAGCCAAGGGATGCTACAGCCACTAGAAGCTGGGCATCCTGCTTCCCTCCAGGCGATACTGACTTCAGACCTGTGGGTTCCAGAACTGTAAGTGAGTAAATTTCTGTGGGTTCAAGTTCTCAAATGTGCGGCAATTCATTGCTGCAGACACAGGAAACTGATACATACTGCTAGCTTTTAGATGAGCATTTTGGATTCCCTCAATTTTCTTTTCCAATACAGGCACCTCGACTATCAAAAAAATACTTCAGTTCTTTTACTTTTTTATATTTAATCTTTTACTTTAGGATAATTGCAGATTTATATGCAGCGGTAAGGAATACTGCAGAGATCCCCTGTGCACTTTCCCAGGGAATACAGTTAGGTTTTATAAAATGGTGGTGCCCCTCAGCAGGAGGTTTTGGTACCAGCCAGTGGGGATCAAAATCAGGTTTCCCTATTTTGCCTCTTCTGATGCTTCATGGACAAGAGTGCTGGGATTCCTCTTCGCAGCCTCACCAAGGAGAAATCAAGGGTTCCTCGTGGCCACTGCTGGTGGGGGTGGGGGTGGGGACAGCTGCATCTTCCTTGGTATTTGGCTGGAGTAGCACACTATTGTCCAATAGCCCTGCTCTCCGCCAGTCCTTTGGCCAGCAAGCCCAGGTTTTTGATAGAACACTTTTTCTTGTGCCCATTCGTCAGTGTTTCTGGGTCGTTGGTTTCCTCAGGCACAACTGTAGGATAAAAGAACACAGAGAAAATGTGGTGAACCACCTGGAGGACTCTCCTTGAAAAAGCAACTATCTCTATTTTGAATAAACCTGGCCCCATCTCCATGTACTGATGTGTACAGAGCTGGCCAGGCCATTTCTTTGTTCCTTCAATTGGCTCTAAGCAGTGCACATTGGGCTGGCTGAGGAGCTGATGCGTCATCTTTGAAGCAAGGTGACAGTCGCTGTTTCCCACCCAGTGACTCCCAGAGAAACATGGTTGAGCCCAGTGGGATGGAGAGCTGTGCTCCATGCTGTCACTGTTGCCTGGGACTGAGCCTCGAGAAAGAGGCTGTGACTTCCCAAGGCAAAAAAGACTGTACATCAGAGCTGAAGACCCCAAAACATTAGATACTGCCTCAGGTATGTTATGCAGATTTCCCCCTCTCTGCATTTCTTGCCCTCTGCATATGAAGTGATCTCAGGCCTCCTACCTAGCCCAGCACAGGCAGTCACTACTTCCTGCCACTCTCACTGTCACTCATCCCCGAGCCACTCCCCTCACGGGGAATTAATAAAAACCATATTGGGCCCTGGGTTGGGGCCTTTGTTCTGGTGAACCATCATCCTGGCTGGACTTAGGACCCTCTTGGCTCCCCATAACTGTATATTTGTTTTAGTGTCTTTGTTCTCGCCTTGGGTTCTCTGGAAGTGGTAGATTGGAATTAACTCGCTAGAATTCCAATAGCAATTCCTTGGGATTACAAATACAAACTTCCTGGACCACATGAGGACAGGAAAGGGCTCTCTGTAAGAAACCCCAACGCATTCACCGCAGTCCAGGTCCTGAAGCCTCTCGGTCCCTGGTCAGTCCTTCCTTCCTCTTCTCCCTGCCTTCGCCATTTTCTCAAGGTTCCTTTCATGTGTAAACAGTGTCTAGGGTCTTTAGTTATGCTTAGCAGAAGAGTAAGGAAAAATACGTCTATTCCATTTTGCCATGAAACGGGAAGTCCTGTTTTCAGGGGTTTCCATTTACAGGAACAAGGAAGGAATGAAACATCCAGAAAGCTCCAACCAGCAGAGAAAGTCACATTCTTTAAGGCTTCCGGTCCTACAGTCACGTGGACCTTCCCCGCAGGCTTAGGAACATAATGTTATACTTTGCATGTGCTTTTAGCTGTTTCCTAAGAGCATTTTATACATCCTTCTTATACATGTTTCCCAACCTGGTTAACCAAACAGGAGGAGTCTAACTGTTCACAGACCAAGCAATACGGGATCCCAAGAAGAGCGTGGAGGGAGAAATGTCACCACATGTCTGGCACAGAACCAGTCGTCCCTGGCGTCCCTTTCACGTCAAGTCCTACAGGCTGACTATGTGTGACGGAATGAAAAGTTCACTCCCTCGATGGGACTGGAATGCAGCCCAAAGTACAGCCTGCAGTATTCATTCTAGGTCTGCCTGTCAGTCCTCTGCTACCTAAACACACTGAGGGCTGGCTGGTGCCATCACACCATCTGCTCACGTCTCTCTTTAGGTTTTTCTCTGGGACAGATGATCTCTAGATACCTGAGCAGGCAACCTTTACGAAGTGAGCTCTGGGCCATGCATGGGTTGTGTAGACCAACTGTACGTCAGCCCCGTGGAGAACTTCTATTCGGGCCCAAGGAAACCAGGACAGATGATGCTAAGTGCAAACCCCACATTATGTCCTGTTTTCTGGACTGAGTGCTTTTAAGCAGCGGCTGATGGCTTCAACAATTGCCAGCAGTGAACAGAGATGACGGTTGGTCTCTGTGACCACCCTCACTCCTGGAATCGCACAGTGGTGACAGTGGCTAAGGTCCTCCGGGGGTTCTTTTTGAGTGCAAAACTCCACGGGCAATGACAACTTCCTCTCCCCAAGTCTTTAAGACTGAAATATCTCATCTGCCATACAGTTTAACATGAATGGGTGGAGGAATGAGGCTATCTTGGTGTCTAGAATACAGATAACACTAGGGTCAGCCCACCTTGCTCTAATTTTGAGCCCTCCTTGACCTAAAAAAAATTGTTTAACCAACATCTTTGTCCCTTCCCATTGGGGTGTTATAAAGATGACACCCTCATTTGAATGTCACACATGAGACATTGGTTAATACAGACCCTTTGGATGTAAGATATAGGGGCAGGAAAAAGCACTGTCCTTGGGTTTCCAAACTGTAGTTTAATCTTCAGTCCCCAGTGTTTGAACTCTTGGTTGATTAATTCGTATCAAATCTTCACACTTTGAATAGTTTTCTCCTTTTCATCCCCAATCCAGATCTCAAGGACAATATATAGAAATTAATTTTTTGAGTTAAAATGGGGGGCGGGGGAATTGCATTAAATGCCTTCAGAGAATTAATGTAGAGCTCACGGTGACATGTGCCAACTCTACAATACCTTTGTTTGCCATTGTCCTTGATATTTTTATTTTAATCCTTGATATCTGCTTTTATAGAAACTGGTTTAATTTAGATATTCAAAGGGTTTTATACTAATGGTTAGTAGAGGGAGGACAAGTTTAGTGTACAGAACTGACCTGGCTTGGATGACTGTCGTTGAGGTTGGATTTTTACCTGACTGATAGCAAAGGAACTTTTTAAAATGGTTAATCCATGGCCCTTTATTAACAATAAAGTTAATGTTTGAACAGCAAACTCTTTGATGTGCCAGACACTCCGAGCACATATAAAGTTGTGATGGATCAGAACTAATTTAGAAGCATAACGTTGGACACCCCCATTCTGATACTGGCAATTTTTAAAATTAATATAGTTGGTGGATTCTGATGATTAATTTACCATCTTTTTGTACTCCTGGGGGCATTGCGAGGAGAATTAAGTGAAAGGATCAGTGTGACCATAATCTGTCAGCTGGTGGCGAGGGCTCATGTTTGCCTGTCTGCATTTGTCACTGTCGCCCTGGTGGCCACACCCTTACTGTGTCAGAGCTCCTCTGGGCTTCTGCAAGCTCATTCTCAGACTCCTCCTGCCTGGGAACCCTCTGACTCGTCCCTCTCCCAAACTCCTCTGTCCTCTCCTCCTGCTTTGAGCCCCTCTTCCATCTCCCAGATCAAACAACCTCACATCTTTCCAAAAAGATTCATTTTCCCCCTCTGTGGCTTCTTCCTTGGCCACCACGACAGTCTGAGCAGTACCGGGTGTCAGCGATGACTGATGACAGATGCTAATCTTTCCAGTGGCTGCCGCTTGGCAGGGCCTCCCCTGCATCCGTGCGTCTCCTGCAAACACTTTCTGTCTGGATCCAGAGCGCCCCACAGCTCTGCCCCATTGAGCACATCGCCCAGGACACCCTTGCTGTCCACGGGGGAGGCGCACATGGCGGCCCCTCACTCCGGGCAGGTGGCACCAAGGCTGACTTTTGTAGCCTGCCCAGTTTTCTGAGTCACAGGGCGCAGTGACAAGCCTCCTGCTATGCGGACACACGCTCACCCACAGGAAGATGCTTGATCAACAGGTCTCGTCGCTTCCTCCTGTTACTGTGCAGAAGTGGGATTTTCCCTTCGGTTTCTGTCCACATCCTCCTCTACCTCCCAGCTCCTGGTGTACCTGCTAGGAAGGACCCCATGGAAAGCAAGAAGAAGGCTCTGTTTCTTCACACCTACATTATAACCCACCCTGCAGGTTGGTAACATCAAGGCTATTTGTTGGAGCCTGCTTAAATGGAACTCATTCAGAAGGTGTCTCTCAAGTCTCTTGAGCTGCCTTTTCTTGCTACCCAAGTGACCACAGCTATGTATTGCACAGTGCCTGGGTACCAGGCTGTCCACCAGGTGCTTCACATAGGAGTCTTTATGACAGTCCTGCAGTTTAGCCCGTCCCTATTTCATCGCTGAGGACGTCTGGCATGTGACAGGTTAGGAAGTTCGCCCGGGAAGCAAAACTTAGCAGATGACAAAGCCCCAGTCTAAATCCCGCCCACTTTGCCCCAAAGCACCACAGAGCTTTCTGTCCAACTCAAATGCGGTGTCCCATAATACAAAAGACAGCCCCTCTTCCTGCATTAGTTTTCTTGTTCCCTAAATTTTAGTTGTCAGGAAAGAAAGCAAGACAATCGCTTAACTAAATTAAGAAATGCTAAGGTATTGGCGGCTCTTGCCCTTAAAAGAATTTGTCAGCTAAAATAAATTGTGAATTTGAGAGAAAACTATGGGAGAAAATGATCTTGGAGAGGCACCCACCTGTTCTTCCTTAGCCCAAGTTTCGAAAGCTCCTGTCCCTACACACACACACACACGCACACACACACATGCACACGCACGCACGTTTCTGAAGAATAAGAGGTTAACAATTTGAAACTTACTTTGCACTGACTGCAGATTTAGGCAATTGAACAAAGTGGCTCAGTAAGTACAGTATCAACAAAATAAAACCCGGGCCTCGGCTTATGTTTGCAATTCAAGGTTCATTCAAATATAGTCTATTCAAAGGCTACTGGCTTCTCCAATTAGCCAGAGGGTACGGGACACGTCACATTCAGCCACCAGAGAAAAACTATTTGAAAAGAAAACTGCTAAAGATCTTGTCAGAGGAGACACTATGTCAACATATGGTCTCTGTCTCTGTCTGTCTCTCTCTCTGTGTCTCTGTCTTTGGCTCTGTCTCTGTCTCTTTTCCCCTCTCTCTCTCCCTCTTTCTCTGTCTCTCTCTCATTCTCTCTCTTTGAGACTTCCCAACCTGCTTTGAGCTCTGCCATCAGAAACTTTGAATCGTACATGTTAAGGCTCTGTAACTACGTAGCTAACCATATCCCAAAGTCTCCTTGAAAAATAGTTTATTGTAAATTATATGAGGAATGCAAAACTATGGGCTCACAATTAATACAGAAGCATACATAGTTTAAACTAAGCCGGGCATGGTGGCACACTCCTATGATCCCAGCACTCAGGAGGCTGAGGCAGGAGGATCATTGCAAGTTTGAGACCAGCCTGGGCTACAAAGTGAGCTCAAGGCCAGCCTGAACTGCATAGTGAGACTCCGTCTCAAAAAAAAAAAAATGAAATAAAATAAAAACTAAAACCTGCTTACCATTTTCATTCCCATTTAGTTTCTTTCCCTCAAGTAAAAGAGTATTCATAGTTTGCTATACAGCTGTCTACACCTTTTTCCATCATTTAAATACAGTTAATTTACATACAAATGGATTTTAATTTTTTATATTACTAAGTTTATACTAAATATAATCTGAAATTTGATGTTTGTTTAAGATATTTCCTTTTCAATACATCTTGATACCTAGTTTGTCCGTTAAGTAGCTGTATAATATTCAATATTGTACAGTAACACCTCAGTTCACAAACACCTCTGTTTACAAACAACTCAGTTCACAAACAAATGCATTCAGCAAAACTTTGTTTCTGTTCTCAAACTCCCCATCAGGGAACAAACATGGCCAGAATCATCCTTCCCACACGAACACAAACGCAGTCATCTTCCCCAAAATAGTAAAACAGATTAAGTCAGTAAACCAAGGTACACCTGTGTGTGTATGATAATATCTGCAACCATTTCTCTACTGACAAACTTTTCAAGATCCAACTTTTCATTCTCGCTAGCAATCCTAAAGTAAGCAGAATATTTTGTGGGATAAATTCCTACAAGCGGAATTACTAGTTATAGTGTCCTTAAGTTTTTCTTTTAAACAATTGTCTTACTTTCTAAAAACCCACTTCATTCAGACATTCTTATAGGAAAGACTGCTTAAGACATAAAGCCAGAGAAGCATCATCTTTCCAACCTTAGATTATTGTGTAAAATATTGGCTTTAGAAGTGGGTTGTATATTGAATATCTCGCTAGGTGCCAATACACTAAGCTGGAGAGTTCCTAGAAGAGGACCTTCGTGTGTGGCGTTGGAGTCGAAAGGCCTCCTAGGCACGTGGCAAGTGGCAAAAATGAGGGTGAGGAGAGCTAGAGTTTACCGAGAGCCTGGTTATGCCGTGCATGGCCTTTCTGCCTAGTGACTCCCTCTGATCCTCACCAAGCAAGGACTCTGTTATGGATTAAAAACTGGTGGTCAACTTAACAGCAGCTGAATTAAATCAGCATGGTGCTGAGTGTGGATGGCCCACCTGAGGAAGGTTGCCAGTGTAAAAAGAGACGTGGAGAGCAAGAGTGGTGGTGTTGTGGGTTCTCCTAAGTGCTGCTGTTTGGAGCCATTGGTTCTCCTGGAGGAGCTTGTCAGGCTGGCTTCCCCGATGTGAATTTGGCTGTTGTCATTGGAGGAGCTCAGGAGCTTATCACTGGGGGTGGCTGCGGTTCACTTTGGGGAGCTCTGGTCCTTACTCTGAGCATCGCTTCCTGGCTCCAGAGGGGAAGATGTGTGCTGTTTAGTCTCCAGGAGAATCTTGTCACACTGGCTTCCTGGCATGAATTAGCATCCTGCACCCGAGGGAGGGAAGAGGTCCCCAGGGCATGTGTGGGGGTCCCCTTCTGCAGGATCGTCTTGAAACCATTCTTCCCTGGACAGCGAAGTCATGAGGCCGTAGTGTTTTGGTTGACACTGGAACACGTGCAGACGATGATGTCCTCAATGTAATAAAATTACAACGACCAGCGACATTGCAGCCACCTTAGTTTGCGAAAAGACATTAGGCGAGGTTTGCGCAATGATGAAATTGCCAGTGAAACTGCCGTTTCTCTGGACACGTCCTGATCACCAAGCACACGTGACCATTCCCCTCCGCCCCATGGGTGGTTACCCTAAAGACTCGAATAGTCCACGCGTACAGGTGTTCACGCCTTTCCTCCGTGGAGCAAGCCGCGGCCCAGAGTATCTGACAGACTGGTACAAGGCTGCACAGCCGGTCCCCACAGAGCAGGACCAAGACCCAGGGCACAGGAAGCATCTGTGTAACCAGTGGGTCTCCAAATGTGGCCCAAGAAGCTCCAAGCAGACCTTCCCTGTCTGTCCACAGGCCCATGTGGTGGTGCTGGGCTTTCTCTTCACAAACTTTCACCAAAACAGGACAAATTAAATGCAGAAGCTGCTAAAAGAGTCTTACTGTATTCTATTAAGCCAGCATTAGATTTGCAAAAACATGACGTTCTTCTCACCAATTGTTTTTGTTTCAAGAAAGTTATTTTACATAAAAATATGTTATTTATGCTGGCACATTTGCTAGCATTATTATTTTGAAACAAATTCCTAAATATTTTTCAAATGTCTTATTTTTCATTTCTAATGTGATACATATTTCTCTAAAGGGTAATATCTAGAGACACAATTCACCCAAGCAAAAGCTTTTTTGCACCCTGAATGGCTTTTCTTTTTCCTCTCTCTCTGTCTCTCTGTCTCTCTGTCTCTCTGTCTCTCTGTCTCTCTCTCTCTCTCTCTCTCTCTGTGTGTCTCTCTCTCTCTTTTGCTTTTTGTGACAAAGTCTCACTGTGTAGTTCAGGCTGGCCCCATACTCACCGCACTCCTCCTGCCTCAGCCTCCCAAGTGCTGGGTTATGGGCTGTGGCACCACACCCGCAGTCTCTTGAACGTTTATTTATACTTCTGGGACAACAGCAAGATCCCCCCACTTCCTTCCTTCCCTAATATGTTGTGACACTTCTGCATGTCAAATAAGGGGAAGAAATTACAACCACAAACAATCTTTAAATTCATGAATAATTCCCAGTGTGCCAGCATGCAACATTTTGAATCCAGCTATTTGGGAAGGGAGCCAGAGTCGCGAGACAGCTAGGCTGACGGGGGCGCATGGGGCCTGCACTGGGTCTAGTGCTTGGGCTTAGCTGGACGGTGGGGCTGGCCAGTGGTCGAACACCGAGCTGGGTGTTTCTGGGAGGTATTTTTGTGTGCGATTTGTGTTCAGATCGGTGGACTTTAAAGAAAGCAGAGACCCCTCCCTACGTGGGTGAGCCGCCAAGGAACAGTGGAAGGAAGGTGGGAGAAAGGCACCTTGCTGAGCATGCTGCCTCCCTGCGGGACTTCACCTGCGGGCAGAGAGAGGTCAGCGGCAGCATCGGTGCTGCTCCCCAGTCTCCAGCCCGAGGCTTCGCCCTCCCGAGTTTGGGCTCACGTGACTTGGTCCCTTCACCTCTGGGTCCCACCCCATGTGACGTGTTTCAGTGGTCAGCTTTCTCTGGAGGACGCCGGCAGTGCAGCACAGTGGGGCCAGGCCGGGCGTGGTGAGCGGGCCAGCTGCGGGCCTGCGAAGGTTGCAGGCTGGGGACCTCCCGGGCCCCTCTCTGCACCTCTGGGCTGCATGGCCAGATGGGGAGGCTGAGTTCCTTCCCCTGCTCAGGTTCCTCCTTTATGTTGAAAATTTTGGCAGGCACTTGGGGGATCCTAGGCGGTGGCCATGGAGCTGCCCAAGGCCTCGAAGACAGTGAGCTTCAAGCAGGGCACAGTCCCCAGGCTCACACAGCGCATCAGGCTGGAGCCCCAGGCCTGGGCTGTGTTTCTGGTTCCATCTGCACAGCTGGGAAGAGTTTCCCAGGATCCGACAGGGGAGGCGACTCAGACCCTTGGCGGTGGGCCATGGAGCGCCCTGAGCGAGTATGATATAAATGCCTTCCACTCCATTGACGTATTGATTTGTTTTCTTTTTGCTGTCTCCATGTAGCGCACACATCCATCTCCCGCGGAGCTCCCAGGGAGCAGAGTCTGCCCCGGCCAAGGCTTTTTGAGCAGAACAGGAGCTCAAGGAGAGAAGGCTTTGTGCGTGTGCGGTGCCTGACGTGATGCAGGCATTTAAATACTAAGTGTGGGTGCGGGCCTGGTGGCACACTCCTGTAATCCCGGCACTTGGGAGGCTGAAGCAGGACAATCATTGCGAGTTCAAGACCAGCCTGGGCTACAAAGTGAGCTCAAGGCTAGCCTGAACTGCATAGTGAGACCCTGTCTCAAATAAATAAATAAATAAATAAATAAATAAATAAATAGATATTAAACATGGCCGATCTTCCCTAAATCTAGCAGATAAAAAGACTGAGGTGTGGATACGTCACATGTATAGCCAGGGACAGCCTTGCCTCCTCTTGGTGAGTTAAGGGCTCATGGTCACTTGGTTTGTGTCCTTGAAGCTCCAACACCAGTAAGAACAGGAGCTGGACGGGGACAGCGGGGAGAGCGGGACAGGAAGGCGGAGGGGCCAGACTTCAAAGCTTCCCTTCTGTATAGACAATTTGAAACTAAAAGATGCCAAACACTTGTATGCACAATTACAGTCTTGTTTCCTACTTTGAGTAGGAATGGGAGCTAGAAGCTCCATAGTTTTCAAATTTCTTAGATTGCTACCCACAGTAAGCAATGTGTCTGACTTTACAGGCAGCAAAGGTGCAGTGTGTACACACACGTGTGTGTGCATTTAGACACTTTTCCACCCCCTCTCAGGGACCCTCCTGCCTCAGCCTTTGAATGCTGAGATTACAGACCCAGGCCACTACACCTATTATTTTCTATTCTATTTTATTTCTTTTCAAAATTTCTTGGTCCTCTAAATCAAATTCATAATCATTAATGATCACCAGCCTTACAGAACTCACAGGTATAGCGAAGTTATTTTTGGCCCCTCTCCATTTGACCCCACGTGTATTATGCCCAGTGTGACTGAGCCCTGGGGACAAGTCTGACCCAGTGGCGGGGTTTCCAGAAAGACCACCAGGTTCCCATCTCACATTTTGCCCCTCCCTCTTGTGGGATCCTGCTGCTCCCAGCTATAAAATGTTTCCTTCTGGCCAAGTTCCAGAGCTGTGAGCTGTAGGCAGATCTGAAAAACCTGCAGGGGAATTTCCAAGGAGAACACAGGGAAACGTGTCTCTCCACTCTTAGGGACCCCAGCACGGGTGCACTTTGTGCAGGAGGAAATGTAGCATGCACTGAGTTCAAGGAGTATGGAAGGAACGGTGACAGCTACCCCTTCCCTGTGACTTCACCCCGAACGGCCACCCAGGGCCTTCCCCACCCCCACCTCCACCTTCTCCACCCTCCTGGCCACTTGGTTCTCTCATTATATTTCCTTCCGTGTCCCTCTGCTCGGTTCAACTTTGGGGTGAGATTATCGTTAGGAAAGAAATGAAAATACCCAGCTCCTCTGCCTGCGGGGCAGGTTCCCCTGCCCTGGATGGCTGTGCCCCCGTCTTGCTTTCTCTGTAGTGTGAAGACTCCTATCCCCGTCCCCAGACTCCTGGCCTGTGTCTTATCCCCGTCCCCAGTCGGGGCGACCCAGGGCAGATGGCCCAAGCTTTTCCTTGAGTCTCCACTGGCTCAGTGTCTCCTGCTACCCTCACTCAGAGTGAGCCTGTCAGCTCCTGATCCCAGTCCTCCAAGACCAGGCTGGATCCGCCACTTCCTTAATCTCTGTCTGACTCCTCCCTCCCTCTCTCCTGCCACCCCTTAAGCCCAGTAGCTCTGCTCTAACCAGAGAGCTTTCCTGTGTCAGAGCCTCTTCACGAGCCGCTCCCCTTCCTTCCCCTAAAACGCCTGCCTTCCTTCGCTACAGAGGTAGCTCCTTGCCATCCTTGGGGGCCCTCCTTGAATATTCCTTTCTCAAGCAGATGTGCCTCCGTGACATCTGCCACTCCGTCTCCTTTGTCACTCTCCACCTTGGCCCTTGACTTCTTTCTTGATACCACCCACGATTTGTCTTTTTTCCCTGCCTCCTCCACTATGATGACAGGACACTGAAGTGAAATCAGTGGCCCCTTTTAATACATTAAGAAATCTCAGCTGGACATGGTGGTACATGCGTGGAATCACAACACTCTGGGAGGCTGAGGCAAGAAGATTGCAAGTTCGAGTCCCGCCTGGGTAACTTAGCAAGACTCTATCTGAAAATAAAAGATAAAAAGGGCTGGAGGTACAGCTTGGTGTGAAGGACCTGGGTTCACCCCATGCTGAAAGGAAGGAAAGAGACAGAGACGGGGAGAGAGAGAGACATAGGGAGAGAGAGAGATAATCCATTTGTCTTGTGACTGAGACGTTGGTGATTTTCAGGGTGTGGGAGCTCTCTGCCAAGCTCTTCTTTCTCCCCCACTAAGTGTGTGCCTTTAATCATTCATTCATCCACGCACCCTGTAGTAATAGACACTTCCTGAGCACCTACTTAGTCCCTTGGCCCCAGTCGCCTGCCACAGTGATGGATGAGGCAGTTCTTCCTCACTTTGCTTTACAAAGCCGGAATGCTGACCAGGCTCTAGAAGTGAATTTCTCTGCCAAGAGGCCGGCAGCGTCTCAATGCCCTCTGGGGGAGACCTGCACCCCACAGGGTGGAGAGCCACAGTGCAGGCCTCTGGAACCAACCAGTCCCTCCTTCACCCGCTTTGTCTTTTATGTGTGTGTGTGGGAGGGGATTGGACAATTTGCAATCCTCCTGCCTCAGCCTCCTAGAACAGGATTTACGTGCCTCTTTTGCTACTTTGCTCTCACCTGCCTAGCCCAGACTTTCTCCCATTGTAGTTGAAGCCTCGGTGCAGCTGATCAGGGCCTGACCCAGCCCCAGGACGCCAGGACAGCCCCGCAGGCAGAAACCTCCCTTCGCTGGGCCACGTTAAGCTGCTGGTGTCAAAGGCTGGAGCCTCACGCTGTCCACATTGCTCGGTGGCTCCCCAGTGCTAGAGAAGAGGGCATCAGGGCTGCAAACCCTTGGCTTTGTTTCCAGAGCCTCTTCCGGGGTGAGGCCCACACTGGGGTTCAGAACCAGTCAAAGAAGCAACTTGAAATCCTCCCAGCTTGCAAGTGTTTCTTTCAAGTTCGCGTCTTCTGGGTTAGTGCCATAGTTTCATCAAGTCTTCTGCTTCTGACTGGAGTTTGTTTCTTTGCCCCCTCTCTTAGAGGAACAGGGAGAGAAAGAAAGGACCGAGGGAAAGAATTTCCTCTGCTTTTCTGCAAATTTGTGGTTGTCTTCTAAGTGGAGTACGCTTCAGCTTCTATCTATAAAATGGGGAATTAGTTAAATTAATGGACCTTTGTCTTTCATAAAGTGCCTCCCAAGTCAGGCTGGGCAAGGAGCATGTGATGGGATGATAGTGTTTCGTTCATGTTTATAAACATAATTTGAATTTTCCATTAATTAGAATTAATTCTGTTTATAAGAGAAGACCTTTCCAATTAAATCACTGGTATGCAACTTTGGGTGGCTGGTACCTTCCCCCCCCCCCTTAACTTTTAATAAAATGGATTCCAGTTCTATTTTGGGTAAATTCTTAATTTGCATCTCCCTTTGGCCTGTTTCAATGAAGCAATCTCACCTTTGATTTAGTGTCTCTAAACATTCTTATTTGTGTAGAAATTTTTCTTTGATATTATCTGTCATCTCATTATGGAAAATCACTTTACATCTCAAGGTTAATAGTAATATTTATTCAAGGTAATGGTACAACATGCTTTAAGGTTTTAAAATAAAAACAAATAACCTTTCATTAAGAGACCATTTTAGTGAGTCATATTTTATTTTTGTCTTAAATACGTGATGTTCCTTTTCCTTCGGAGTGAAAATGATCTTGAATACCACTTGCCCAAAATGCTGACAGATTACAAAGCTAAGTACATTCAGGTTTTCTCACAAGAAAATGGCTACCATGGGCACGATGGCGGACAGCTGCACTCCCAGCACTTCAGAGGCTGAGGCCGGAGGATCGCGTCGGGTTTGAGGCCAGCCTGGACTGCACAGTGAAAACCTGCCTCAAAAACAGCAGCAACAAAACAGCCCCTTGGTTGTAACCCAGATCTGTGTTTAATGCTATTTCCCCATTTATAAACCTTGTACCCAAGGTAATCCTTTTTTTGAAAAGCAAAAGATTTGGGGACAGAGGGAGGTGACAAAAAAAAAAAAGAAAGAAAAAAAAAGAAAAAGATTTTTTTATAGTACTAGACACGCTTTGGGGGCTGGGGATGTAGCTCAGTTGCACAAGTGCCTGCCTGGCAAGTGCGGGGTTGTGAGTTTGATCCCTGGGACCAGAAAAACCAACCAACAAACAAAAAACCCAAAAAACTGAAACGCCTAGATATGCTTTGAATCTAAACATGTTATTTTCTACACTGTTAATCACTGAAGATATGCACACAAAAATACGGAAAGGACAGACTCCATTGTCCCTTTCTGTGTGGTGCCCGTTTCCTCACACCACGGCTTTGGGGGGCTTTGAATTCAAACCCACTTGGCTCTGCATCTGGCCAGTTCATTGTAGCTTGTAATTGCCTGACCTGATCTCTTCTCACGCAAAAAAGCCCTTGCCCAAAAGAAAATAAAATTAGTCTAGATCATCCCTCCCCCATCCTAAAAGACAAGCTCTGAACAAATCCGGGCGGGGCCGGCTGGCCTCTGTAAGTTCCTCCTGTGTCCAGTTACCCCAGTGACCCCTTGGTGAGTCCTGGAGGCAGGATCAGCGTAATGCGCTCCATGAGGAAGTCTCGGTGAAGAACTCCCAGCCCCCGCAGACTGTCTGAGACTTGCATGAGCTTGCTTCACGTCCTCCTGGGCGTCTCTAAATCTAGAGTGCCAGGGTAGTGATAGGGCTGGGCAGCCAGGGGCCCTCAGCAGTGCCAACGCCCCGCCTCGCTGGTTCTGCTCCCAAGCTGTCTCCCGCATTCCTGAGAACTTGGGAGACGGCCTTATGCAAGCACCTTCTAAAGCCGGAGCTCCGTGTATTATTATTATTATCCTTCTAAGCTCCAGATGGTTTTGTCAGGGATATGAATCTGAAGGAATTTTAGAGGCCAGATGATAATTTCCTTGAATAATAATTATTATAAGCACAACTTCGAGGAAAATGATCAGCTACAATAATAATGCTAAGTGCATTACTTCAGCGAACCTTGGAGTTACTTCCTATACAACCTACACAATCCCAAATCCTGCAAAGTGTGGAAGACTAAAGTTGGCCTGATCATTCATTCAGCTTCTTCTTGAGAGAACATAGATTTTCTCCTGTATGAAACGAAATACAACTTTAAAAAACCAAGTCTGGTGAAAGAGATTTGGACATGGAAAAGGAAACTGATTCCATGGAAGTGAGTGTCAAGCTTTAGTTTGTCAACAAAAGTAATAAAAACAGCAAGCAATGCTGAGCACTTGCTGAGTACCAAGTGGGATGGGGTGTGTGTGTGTGTGTGTGAGTGTGTGTGTGTTTTGTTGCTTTTTAATGAAAACCATCCTGTGAACTATACACTACATGTCCCCTGAGGAGCAGAGGCCCAGAAATGCCACTGGTCTTGCTTAAGTCTTGCAGCTCCAAGCAGCAGAGCTGGGATTTGAACCCAGCTCTGCCTCCAGAGCTTGCTTCCTTCCTTGCTGCAGTCATTTCTCCTCTTGGAACTATTGGGCTATTGATCCAGCAGGGCCAGTCCTTCTGCCAGCATCCTTTTTTTCTCAGTTGTGAAGAGATGCTTGCCTGCATGAGGCGTGCAGCGTGCACTACAGTGCCAGTGCTCAGTTCCGCCCATGCGTAAGAGCCTCCCTTTACTCATCTCGGAGATGGGGTTTCCACTCCTACCCTGCAGGGCTGTGCAGGATGAGACCAGCCAACCTCTGCAGGCAGCTGCCAGTCAACAAGGAAAAGCTTTCTTTATGGGGAAATCTGCTTTCTCTAACGATACCATATTGAAACATAAAATACGCCACCTGCTAACGTCCCACGAGAGGTTTCTCAGCTCCGGCACAGAGTAGCTGGTTCACCAACAGTTCCTCTTCCGTCCGCAGCATCCTACACTCAACCCTTCTGCAGAAATGTTTCATTAGGTTGACAATTGACTCTGGTGGCAACAATTAGGGGGAAGTGCTTACTGGCTCAAGCTGCCTTCTGCAAAACGTGTCTGTGGGAGTCAGGTACTCACTGGGGTCTGGTGCATACTCAGAGCCAGGTGGCTTTTGAGTCACAGGTCATCTGCTAGAATCTGGGAGTCCTCGATCGCTCACCCATTTGCATGCTGACTGTTGGGTTGAATGGTGCTAACCAAAGCAAAGGTCGAATTTGTCTTTAGAAACCAGGAAACGGGTTGATCTGAAGGGCAGTGCCAAGGGTCCGAGTGCATAGTGTGGGACTCAGATAAGAAAACCTCGGTGATCCCCACAACACTGCCTCTGTTTTGAGATGCACCACATTTTGTAGAACTCAACATTTTAAAGTATATAAGGAAAAAGACATAAATTTGTATGTAGACACATAAGATAGCTAAGATGACTATACTACTAATTCTATCAGTTCTTGTAAAAGAACAGTTAATACTCATATGATTAGATCAATTTTGCATGTCTATATCTGGTAATTTAAGCAACCCTTTTGAAGATAACAATATGCAATGTAACAACCATTGTTAAATTCCTATCATCTTGTTTTGAAAGCCTATATTGTTATTGTTTTGGGTTTGTTGTTGCTGTTTGTCTCTTTTGCTTTTTGTTTTTCTTTTCTGTGTCTTTTTTACTCTTAAATAAAAAAAATAAAGTATATCATTCCTTAGTTAATTCATATATTCTCAAAGTTGTGCAACTATCATCGCTGGATCCAATGATTTTTGTTTTTCTAAAAATGTGTACCCAGGTAAGACAACCAAATGTTTCCTTAACATCTACTTACTTTCCTATAACTTGTTGGTACTCAAAATCCAGAATTCTGATTACATTGCTTTTCCTCCTGGCCATTTTAGTTTGCCTATTAAAGTAAGTTTATTAATCTGAACCTCAAGCATGTTCCTTTGATTTGGCTGTTTTCTTCTCCACCCTCAGAAATGAGGATGAAATACTGGGGCCTACGCATGTTTAAATCTTTTCTTCTTATACATTAAATCGCAGGCATTGTGTACAGCATATATTCCAAAAGCATTTGACCAGAGGCTCACTGTCCTCTCTCCAGATGCCTGCTTTTGTTAACAAGTAGGGGTGGCAGAGCTGATTCTCATGCTGCCTCCTCATTGCAGAGAACCACTCATGTGGGGTGACAACTAATTTTTGCTTATCATGTTTATGTCTTTGGATTTAAAATAGTTCATTTTTCCCTGCCCCTGTCTTTTTAAAATAAGGACTTCCAAAAGAGCAGACAAATAGGTGCCATAATTTGTGTATAAAGAAAATACTGTGAACTGGTAGTGTCCGTGTAGAATTGCTTAGCACCAGTAACAAAGAATTTATAGAAGACTGTCTAGTGAATGCCCATGTAGACAGAATCATAGTGACCAAAAACAGCCTTCTGGTTGATAATGAAGACTTTTTGGAAGAAAACATCAGGAATGAATAAGAGTCCAAAACGTTTCACATCAGGGCTACAGTTTTGCATTCAGTACATTTTGGATACTGATAAAAATGACAGCAAAGAGTGATTGTCATGCTAGTGACAGACCTATAATTCTAGCAGCATTGTTGTAATAGATGGGACTTCTGTTCCATTATCCAGTTCTTGTGTAAGTCAGCCTCTTGTTCTAGTGTTTATTAAGCATCTACTAGGTATGAAACTGTGTTGGGGAAGGATTTCATGATCTGGTGAAAGATCTCTTCCACTCTCACATAACAAAGAATGTAATAATAAAGTCAAATTCCTTTGCAACAGAATTAAAGGAGCATCCAAGTTATTTCACAGTGCTAGGATTTTACTGAACATGCTTAAAATAAGGATGTTATTGGCTAATGCTTGGAAATCTTTCGTAACAGTGAGGTTCCCATGCGATGGTATTTATTGTAAAGGGATCTGAACTGTCATATAAAGCAATTACAATCATAAATATAATTATGAGTGAGTGGATGTGGAGGGAGTACGGCAGAGGAGATTAATTAGAGACAGGTAGTTCTCAGGCTCCTCCAAGGGCTCCTCACTGAGGCAGGGGAGCCCCTGGTCCTCTGCAGGCTTCTCTTTGCTCCCCAGGCTTTCCTTCCCTGAGGGCTGGTGCTGAAGAGAAGGGTCTTGCCTTCAGCACCCCACGCTGAAGCTCCAGCTTTTAAGAGCTTCAACTCACTTCTTTAAAATAACTGTAAGGAAACACTCCGCTATCTATTAAAAGATAAAGAATTTATCTTTCGAGATCTTTGAAGATGGGTCCAGATTTGAAAACTGCTTTTTAAAACAAAGCAACCTCTGGTCGAGACCCCAAAAGCCGTGTTGAAGAGAAGCGTACCTAACACTGCAGCCCACACCACCATCGGCGGCCTCTCAAGTGGCTGTCACTGGGGCACCACAGTCCCCTCTCTTCTGCTGCCTGAGGTCTGACGTTAGATCACGGATGTGACCACTCCCATCTTCTTGTCTTCCCATTCACACACTTCTCCGCCTTCTGATTCCACGACAGCCTCTCCTAACACTGTGCAGTGCATCTATTGCTGGGTAGAAGACTTCTTTGCAGTGAGCTACAGTATTTGGATGGATAAAAAAGAGTGTGACCATCGCTGATATTAAAGACAATTTAAAGACTGTCTCAAGAAAATAGGGTGCAATAGTTGGTTGATTTTGTCAATTTGAGACATTTAGAAGCTTAACTAAATTGATTTAGCAATTCTACCCCCTAGGGTGTAGAAGACCCTCCCTAGGGTGGCTCATCACCTGGCTGGGATAAAAGGGAAGGAGGAAGGATGGATGGGGTTCCGTTCTCCTGTGGAGCTCTAGTCTTTGCCTTCCGCTTGGACGTCGTCTCCTGATTTACAGCGCAGACTCTTCGGTTTCTGCCTTGGATCCTTCGGCCTTCTGGTGTAGGCTCTTCCAATGTAAGCTCTTCAGACGTCTGTCACAGATCCATTGGCCTCCCAATATGGACTTGCATGGGACACTGCAGTGAGCTCCAGGCCCTGGATTGAATTCTTCAGCCTCCAGCGTACAGACACCCTCTGTACCACTCCTCATCCAACTCTGTGACTGACCACCATAAGCCAATCTTGTGATTTCTTATACATCTGTACATCTTGTGTTATAGTTGTTCCTCTAGCAAAACCCTGACTAAGACAGGGTAACATTCACCACGTTTTGCTGGGTACTCCTAGTGCTCCAAACTTCAGCAAGCAACAATTAGAAGTACTGGTATGACTTAACCCAGCCCATCCTCAATCTAGACTTCTTTTAATGCATCAAGATGTGTCCATTTGTGTCAGTGAGAAGCAGAAACAAGCCTTCAACCAGTAACAAGAATTCTGTGACCCTCTAACTCCCAAGGCAACACAATCAATTGTCAGGAACACAGTTCCAACCCCAGCACGGCGCTGACTCGGTCTGTAATCCCAGGTGAGTCATTCAATGCTCTGCTCCTCCACTTCCCAATCCGGTTCTCTGTGCCATGCATGCCAAGGCCTTGCAGAAGTAGACGATTTTAAATGGCCTGTTTCCAAGCATCCGAGTGGATAATCATGTCATAGGAATAAAGAACAGAAAGTTTTTTCAAAGCTAACTTCTAGCCCAGGTTGATATTACATCAGGACCAAATTACAGCCTGCTGCTATATAGGGCTGGAAATCAGCAGTCCAGCAGAAGTGCAGTTCCAGTAATCTGCATTGTTAACGTGGCAGCAAGCAAAAGGTGCTTGTCATGCTTTTAAATAGCAGGAAAGATGGGACAGGCTGGAGCTGGCTGCTAAGCCAACCTTAGAGAGACGTAGCAGAGCCCAGGCTGAAGAGGAGGAGGCCAGAGGCAGAAGGATGTCCAGTTTCATAGGCTGTTAATTGTCATCACATGAGTCAAATGTTTACTTCTTAAATCTTCACTGCAGGCTGAGTATCCAAGGGGCTATAGATGACTGTTAACAAAAAGGGGACAGAAAGAAAAATCAAGAAAGAAATGAATGAGTGTAAGGAAAGCACCCTGGGATTCTTTGTATGGTCCAAAGAGATCAACCATCAGTTCTTTCCCAGAGAATAACATTTCAGTGTTGTTTTCCAACCCAAGCTACCAGCAAGAACTCCCTCTAGAAAGAGCTCTGTCGGGTATCACTGCACAGAGACATCAGAGGAGGAAGCTGCTAGCAGTGGCCGTCACCTTGGGGGACCACAGGTGACCTGCAGAGCGGTTCACCCCGAAGGTGTCCCTGTGATTACACAAAACCTTCGCTTGGTCATCTGTTTAGGTGTTTTAATGATGCTGATGCAAAAAAAGAGTGAAATTACAGGTGCCAGTTCCCATTGTAGAGTGCTGATAAACAACTTACCATTTTGCAGTGGCTGGTCACATCTGGCGCCTTTTGGGATGCAGAAGTACTGGAAGGATTATTGCAAAACTTAAAGATACTTTTGCTGCCATTACTTCGTTTTTAACCTAAATTAGTGGGGGCTGGGGTTTTTTTTTTTTAAAGAGAGTTGTGATGCTTATATCATAAACTCATTTGAACGCTAATCAGACAGCAGGATACAAAAGGGGTTAGGTTTAGAATAGTTTGCTTGAAAACTTTTCCAAATTGACCTTAAATAGACGGAGGCTGGAATAAAACTATGGATTGGTGGATTCGAGTTTTAGAAATTTGGCATGCTGTCAAATTCCTCAATTTCAGTCACCTGCTTGACCTTGATTTGCCTTGATGGGTGGCCCTCTTAATGTTGAATTTGCGTGTCCTATGCATTGTTTTTGTTTTTTACAGAGTTGTGGCTTTCCAGAACCACAAAGGACCACGAACATAAAAAAAATGACATGTCTTAGGGGCGAGTTAATATTTGGACTCATTTTTAATAAACCTCTTCTTTCAGAACATACAAATCTCCTTATATTTCATATCTGCTTTAAGGGTATTTGGGCCCAGCAGCTGGACCTGGATGGAAGCACCAGCCTGGGTCTTCTCAAAAAGTGCCTCACGGTCCTCATGCATCTCCCTAAGCTTGCCTGAGGGACGATCGTGCACGCATGCGTGGAGCTAGTGTGGCGTGACTCCCCTGCTTGCTTTTCTTTTCATGCCCCCCTGTTCGCATGTTGTCCGAGTTCTTGGGTGCACACACATGTTGGGTATGGAAGTCTGACTTCCAGAAGATTCTTCACTCTGTCTGTCACCTGGGGAATCAGACGTTTTCATGAACACACATGTCCTGTCATGATGCTACGCAGCGCCGCCGGGCTGGAGATGTCTGAAGCCACTTGGGCAGGCTTTTCGTTGTCCTCTGGGAATCATTTCCTGTGACACCACGCAGTGCCTTTCTCACATGGCTTCCTTGCTAAGCATCTTCCTCATTTAAGTGAAACAATGACTTAGGGAGCTCAGTAGATTTTCTCTGTGACGATTTTTGGCTTGCTTCTTGCAAATGAGCCGACATACTCAGCAGGTTGCTCTCGAATCTCTCTGATGGGAAAAGCCACCCTGTTGGCTGTGCACAGCCAGTGCATGTGGACACAAGTGCACACGGGCTGGGACATGTGCTGGCACCAGACGCTACTTCACTGGGAAAGTAATCTGTTGACCAAAATACGCACATGGGAATGAAAGGAGGCCTTTGTTATGGGCTCTGTGTTTGCACCCCCTGGAATTCATATGGTGAAATTCAACCCCAAGTTCAAAGTGTTGGGACCTGGAGGCTCTGGACAGCGTACCCCGCTCCTGCCATCTGACAGCACAGGGAGAGACTGTGAGCGCCAGGGCCTCGGCAGCCATGCGATCCGCCAGCACCTTGGTCTTGGGCTCTCCAGCCTTAGGACTGTGAGAAATAAATGTCTTCCCAGTCTATGGAATTTGGTTACAGCAGTCGGAAGGAGTAAGACATAGTCTCTTCTGCCTAAAGTCTTATTTCGAGCCTCAGTATGTTCCTCTTTTTGATGACAATGAGGGAGACTTTCTGGATGACAAAGTCAAGGAGACCAAAGATTATTTTCTATTTTCTTTCAAATACTGCTTTTCAATTTGGAGCAATATTCTATGTGGCTGTAAAATGGTCACAGTGGTAAGGGAGGAGAAAGAAGAGGCTAACATCGGCTGAGTACCTAATACGTGCCACGCTCTTTCTATGAATTACCCTATTTATTCCTTACATCAAACCGAAAGGGAAGTAGTCCTGTTCTCAGCATGTAGATGAAGAAATGGAGGCTTAGAGGGGTCAAATAACTTGGCTTAATTCACAGAGCTCATACTTAGAAGTGCTAGAACTTCAACCCGTGTCTAGCTGTAAAATGTGTATTATTTCTACCATACTATGCTATCTTCTATGAATTCTAAAACTTTGTATATGGAGGATGACAGAGAGAGAGAGAGAGAGAGAAATATTTCAGAAGAAAATACCAGACTGTGTTGTTTGAAGCACATTTTCAAACTTAGCAAATCTTTGTGCTGCTGATTGGGCCTGTTTTTGCATCTTCTATGGTCTGCCCTGTATTTTACATTTTGGAAAACCTATCTGGAAAGTTTCATCTTGGTAGCTGCAAAGGACAGTTGGAAACATCTGCTTTTGGTGCAGTACAATCCTCTGTGTTCTTGGTAACGCCCTTTGCAGTTGTGGTGTTATTGTTTCGGCCAAACCTCTAGTGGCTGCCAGGAAGAGAAGCCACTCAAGGGAAGTTTATTGTGAGGTCAAAATGGGCCATCTTCTGGCCATCTCAGGGAAAAAAAAATCGATGTCTAGCCCCTAGACTGGATTAAGGACTTCACCTAGAGTCAAGGGACTGCTCCTCTCTCTCCTTGGCCACCGTGGATCCCAATTTCTCAGCATCATCAGGTGACCATCTGACAATACTCTTGAATCTCCTGAGTTTCAAGAGAAGATGACTCCTTCCCACTGTTGGGTGTCTTTGGTCAGGTGTCCACCCCTGGCTAATCACCAGAGCGGGAGTCCAGCGTGGCCACTCTGTCCACTTGTTTAGCAAGGGCTCTCTGCGTGGAAAGTTCCTGGGGCAAGCAGCTCTGAGGACAGCAGGCACTTCAGATATGACTCTTAATGTAACATAATCAGGAGTAGGAATATAGCGGCATGGTTTTTAGGGTATTGTCATACCATCTACTTTGATCTGTCATCATATATCCACATTTTGTACTTAATGAAACTGGTCAGCTGGTAAATGGCTTTCCCAAGGTCATTTGACAAAGTGAACGCGACACCAACGCTTAGGTCCGTACCACAGTAGGCTTCTTCTTGGACCATGGAAGTGTACACAATTAATGGAAGAAAGATACTTTGTTTTCAATCGACAGTTTAATTCTCACTAAGTATTCAGGGATGAATTTGCTGATTTCAAGGTATGGCGGGCTTTGGCTTCCCTTCATAGAACTGCAATTTTGTATTGTATCTGAAATTTGCATTGCGCTTGCTTAGAAGTGTGTGCATGCATTTTCTTACGGTGGTATGGAACAAACTTGTAGGAATTATGGGTACTAGGAAAAGAATGAGCTCACAGATTGTTCAGGCCTCTAGGGTAGCTGTTGCTGAACTTTGTTCCGGTGATGGAATCTGCCTGTAGCACACGATGGGGCCGTTTCATTGGGCTGGAACACTTTGGAGAAGGGAAACATTGGCTCTATAAAGATGGGGATGATCTTGAAGAACCATCTTTAAAATGCATGGAGAGATGGACCCTTAGTCTGTACGCAAGCATCCCTATGAGTTTTTTAATGACTCCCGAACTTCAAGAAAAAAATGGGATGAAAATGCTTGGAATTATCTTCTTTGCCCAGAGACAATGTTAAGTTCTGTTCAATTTCCCCAAATTTAAAGAAGTAGTAACATTTTAAAGATGAAAGGCATTTATTCCTGCCCCCAAGGGGGAAAAATAGTCTGGCATAGTGGGAAAATTAAAATCCATCAAATTAGAAATGTTTCTTTATTTCCTGACTAGTGAACATACCTGCTAGCCGTAGCCTCCATAGTAAGAAATGGCTGACAACTTTTCTTGCAGAAGCATTACAAATAAATTCCTGTCGTGCTGTAAATGTTGGGAAAAGTCTCTAGAAATGGGCTTTAAATGGTTACACAGTTAATATCAGATATCAAAGAATTCAGCAAAATAGAAGCTGTTTAAATATTAAATATCAAATTTTCCTTCTTTCAAAGGACTAATAACTTAGCAATAAAAATTGTCTTTGAATCTTGCCATCACAAGGTCTCTATCAGGCAGTGGATTTTAAATAAAAATTTGCAGCCAGTTCTTACTTAGGTAAAATTAACAGCTGAGCCGAGAGGAATGAATTAACCCCAAATGAACGTACCTTGAGTAGGCAACGGCCCTGTGCTCCCCCTCCAAGGAGCTGCTGTGAGGGCTGCAGCCCTGACCAATGCTGTCGGGAAAAGCAAGGTACTAATCAGGTTCTTCTGCAGTTGCTGACCTCAGCCTCAATAGTCAAAGAAAACAAGCAGCCACAGAGGAGGATGGCGGGCAAGGAATTCCAGACAGGGTAACAATGAAGGAGGAACCCTTGGGCATGGAAATAATGGGGTGCCTCAACAATACAAAGTCACTCTGTGCTCAGTAATCAGGGATCATTCCATTCAGATGCTCTCGAATAGACTCACTCGTGTAGGGCAGGAGGCAAAGAGGGACGTGCCTTGCTGAGACTGTTCCTGTGTAGGGAGCTGGAACTAGAACTGCAGATCCTAGAGGGGAGCTCTGTGACTGACCCAGTATGGAAAGGTAGAACCAGTCAAAAGCAGCAGAAGCAGTCATAACCCTGGAGGAGTGGGAAGATAGAGAATAGCAATACATAATTTCTATACTTGTGTCCCCCATGCAGCATAACGATTCTACTTTGTTCTCAAGAGAACACTACAGGGACAGAATCATGGCACTGTGAAATCCTGAAGCTGACAATGACCTTGAAGTGCTCTGGTCCACCCACCTTGTAGGAAAAGAAAGGGAGACTCTAGAAGATTCCAGAGAGTCCCATGATCGCATGCAAATGACAAGAGAGAGCTAGAAAGAAAAAGGTAATTACTCCTAGATTTCAGGATGTTGCTTTTGGGTTCTAGTGTATTTTCACTCCTGAATCGCTTCCAGATATAGGCTCATGTTGGAACACGTTAACAAGTAGACTGAAATTAAACACTATGGGGTAGTTAACAGTAAATTTGTTTTTTTTACAGTAATGACTTCTGTAGGAAATGTGACTCCTATCAATTAACCTATAACGTGATTTTAGTTTTGCATATGATGAGGCAGTTATAGCTTGGTGGGTGTCAGAGATCCTTTTCCAAATATTGTAATCAACTGAGTTAAGTGCTTTAGGTTGACATTCACCTAGTAAATTCCAACAGTGTAAACAAGGAATTCAGAGAAAGGAATAATATTATGGACAGTGCCTTTATGTCCAAGTCCTCACTTCCTTTTCCTCATTTATTTGATTAATGCATACACAAACTACAAGGGTTGTAAGGAATCAGGAAGGAAGTGGTTCGGCCGGAGTAGATGTGATATTGAAGGCGTCTGCTCTGGAGGTCCTTGTGTAAGCTCTCATGTTTTCACCACCAAAAGAAAGAGCAGATCGCTGTAAAGGCAACTGCTTTTCTTTTTTAAACAAACATTAAAGATTTTACTTAGTTCACTAATTAATGAGGGAACCACTATGACATTACAACAGGTTCAAAGTGAAAGTCTCATTACACAAAGGTAGTCAAATATGGAATATTGAATGAATTTTACCCTAGATGCAAATCCATAAAAAACTTGATAATATCCAGATGCAAAAAATCAATTGGATTCCACCAGACTCAATTTAGACTTTATAGCATCAAAGCAAGACTTTCGTTATGATCAGTTTTCTGTAAGTTGGACAATTGTAAAGTAGCTCACAGACAATAGAATTAAGAGCCTTCATCAAATCACATAACTTAAAAGACTATGCTAGAGATCCGTACGCTTCGCTGTTCAGTGAAGATTCCCCTTAATCTTTTGGCCCATTTAAGGTTCTTTCACAATTTTCCCTACGATTCATATTTTACAAGATAAAAAAACTGAACACAGAGAGGCCACAGCCTAACCTGGATCTCAAAGTGCTAGAGCATGGATACAAATATGCTTCTCCCCTGCGAGTGAGCCGGGACTCGGGAGATAGATAGCGAATGGGGACATTCTGAGAAGTCACAACTTGGGAGTGCTTCTGGTTTCTAATAGGTGAAAGCTACAGACACTGCAAACATCATACAAGGCGTAGGGTATCTCACTCGCGCACACACACACACACACACACACACACACACAAACACCAATGAAGCCTCCTGTTTCTGAAAAGTAACCGTGATTGAGATCTCTCTCCTTTGGACATGTTTAGGTTAGAAATGAGTGAGAATCTACACGTTAAGACCACTACCACAAGCAAAAGCACAATTTTCAGAGTCTCCTCCCCTTAAAAATCTTCCATAAGTGTATGAATCATCAAAGAAGTGAAAGGACCAAGAAGAGCAACCTGTAAAATATAATGAGAACCTGTGATAACTGTCACTCTACGGCCATTGGGCTGTCAATACATAATCACCCAATCATTTCGTTCGGTCTGCTTTTGCATTTCCATAGGTTTCATCGTATCGCTTTTTAAGAATTCTCTTCCCCAAATCCTAAAAGACTTCTTGCGTAGCCACATCCCATGCACATTCTTCTTTCTGACCCCTTTCTCCCTATCCTTAAGCCCAAAGAAGCATTCAGGCCATTACAGACCCCTTGGGGTTCACAGGAGCCAGAGGAACGCTGGCAACATCGCAGCTCGCTCCTGTCTCCCCGGGGAAGGCTCTCCATCAGAGCGCCCAGGAGTCTTGGAAGCCTCCTGAGCAGTCCCGGAAGCAGGGGGGAGAGAGAATTTATTCCTAAGAACGCGTGGCTTCTGTTTGTGCGTTAAGATGCTGCATCATGAGAAGGTGCTCCAGAGGCGAGGCGTGTTCAGGGTTTTTCACCCAGTTTGCTTTGTGCCTCCAATTCTAAAGCCCGCAGGTGGGCTGGGGCTAGGCAGGGGCTGCTGTGGTCTGCAAGCGGAGAAGCTGGCTTGCTGGCCTTCTATGCTGCGCTTATCTTTCCATCTGCCCCCTGTTTTTAGTTTCATTTTCTTTTAATTACAGTCTCTCCATCTCGGACCTGAAAGGCGCCATTCTTGTGGTTTGTTAGTTAATTTTAATGATGGCAGTGCAGGATCATCAGAGTGGCTTCTCAGGTCACCAGGTATTTGCAAAGAGACGATTGTTAATTAAATGCTAATGTTTTCTGAATTTGGAAGTGACTCTGAGCGTTAATAGTTATTAGGTACCTTGAAATTGTTTTTGTCTTTTTTTTTAAATTTGGGGTCCATAGAAGACTCAGTACCCAGTTTGCAAGCTGCCCGCGAAGAAGCAGATGCTGTCGCATTCTGTCCAAAAAGAACAGCTCTGCTGACGAGGCACTGACATAGTTAAGAGAAACCATGAATCACGAGGGGCCAGGAAATCGGCGCTGCCCGGCTCACACTCACAGGCAGCATAATTTATGAAGCACAGAGGGCAGTGGGAGGTTGGCTGTCAGAAATGCTAAGTTCTCGGTGGAATTATTACAGTCCCTTTGAAAGATTCCGTGTCATTGAAACGAGGTAATCCGGGGAAGCTTGGAGGTTCTGTGCAACTGGGAAAAGTGCAAAGATACTTGGAAATGAAGCCAAATTTCCTGGCCCTTTTCCCACTGGAAATCAGGCCCAAGGTCTTAGCAAAACAGACTTTCTTTGCAGGCATCAGGAGGAAATGCTGCAAGAAGAATGCCTATGGCACTTCCAAACTTCCAAATTCACCAGTCCCAGAAAGGTCAGAGCTGTGCAGAAATTGCATCAACTGTGCCTTTCAGATCTGGGTTTGCCTCTCCCTAGGCATCCTCTTCTCAATTATTTAAGATCAGACATTGTCTGTGGGTTCCAGGGAAAACGGCGATGTAAAAATTAGCCATCGATGTTGATGATGTGAGTACCTGTATTGTCAATTCTTCTATTAATTGTTACTCTTGATAAGTAATAAGTCATAATATTCACCACTGAATGCTTACCAAATACTGAAGACCGTACCAAAGGCCTGGTATGGGCTATTTTATTTAATCCTCCCATAAATAGATGGGGATGAAAATCAGGATGAGGAAGCTGAGGTCCAGCCAGCCACATGACCTATCCAAGACCATGCAATGTCTATACTCCAGTCATTTCCTTTAGTTTTTATAAAAGTATCAGGTTTTCGTCTAATGAAAAGATTGCAATGACTGAATCTACTTGACATTTGGGAACGGACTGTGATTCATCTTCAAGAAGAGCACTACCGATTTTGGCAGAACACACCGGCTATTTCTTTTTGTCAAATCATTCTTACACGATTCCTGCCTGGTCCGTCATGGCCTGGGGCATGCACCCCCGAATATCGATGAAATCAGTGTGTGCTTCGTACCTCCATGCAGGGTTTCCCACACAGGAGTGAAAGTTCATCCCGCTGTAGCCTGTGGTATCCGGACCCTGTTTCAAAAGCACCTCAGAGCGCGGTCAGGCCCTTCCCCCTTACCTGTTCACAGCTTGGCGTCCACAAAGACTTGGGTCATAAAGAGATTTCTTCCAGTGTGTTGCATTATTCTGTCACATAGCTATTTGTTTCCTTGGAGGTTCTTTTTACCCACTATCCATTCCATGGGAGTAGGTAGTCCTGTTTCTGAGGTAATTTTATAATGGTCTCTATGGTGATAGAGGAAGAGAACATTCCTTCAAGCCATTTCACAAGATAATTGGCCGCAGCAAGGGCATACCTTCTTCCTTTGCAGCTGGCCATCCGAAGGGCCACAGTAACTTGGTCGGCAGTTTGAAGAACACTTTCACTTTTCCCAACTGATTTCAAAAAGGATGAGTAGCCACACGGCAATTCTAGCAGCACTTTGAGCTGCATCTTCTGCACTAAACAAGCCATTTCCTGGGTGCAGAGTGACTGGATTTCAGAAGGAACTGTCCAGCCCCCGGTGAGCCACATAGGGCAGGCCCGCCCACTTTCCCTGCCTGGCGTGAAACCATTTCTCTCCTTCAAACCTCAAAAGTGTAGGATACCAGAATCAACAGAGGTCCCTCCCAGGGGAGGGTCACAAGTTAGCCCTGTCCCCCGGACAGTTGTAGGGATAATGTGGTGCTGCGGAAAGACAGCAAACATGAGGGTGCAAGACTGGATTCAAAGCATGCCTCACCCTCTCTCTTCTCCCCACAGTCCTGCCCCTGTAGGCCCATCCATCCATCCTTCCTCTCTCTCTCTCCTGTCTCATCAGCTCTGTCTCGCTGGCTCTGAGTCTCACTGTCTCTGAGTCTCACTGTTTCCCACCAATGTCTGAGAGTGTGGAAAAGTCTCGGAGCACAAAGAAGAGGCAAAGCTGAAAAGCAAATGTCAGAATCCTCTTTAGATGGCAAAAGGGGTGTGGTGACCCCTGAACAGACAACGTGAAGAGGGCTGCACTGTCATAGTATGTAACGCTCATCTCAGTGTCCAGAATCTATTAGGTGCTCAATAAAAAGGGAACAGACACCTAGAGTGTACGCATGCACAGGTTACAGTCCTCCCTCTTCCGAGGAGTTCACAGGGAAGAAATTATTCTTGCTCTGTGATTGGCATTCAATGGTCACATGGTCACAACAACAGTGAAGGTGCACTCAGTTATTTCCGTCAAAGACCCTTTGCAGAGTAGAACATTTACATGGAATAAATGACAAATTAATGTACTGGTTCTATTCCAAACAACTAACTTCAACTGATCAGGGAACGTTTCTTTAAAAAACAATAGGATGAAACAAAAGCAAACCACCAAAACCTAATGATTTAAGATATATATTTAGTAGCTTTCTATTTAGGAACAAATACTATTTGTGGATTGTAAAACAACCAATGTGGCATCACGCACATAAATTGTGTCATTGCTTTGTATCCCTTCTGCCACCTGTGCCTGGATTAGAATGAATAATGGGAGATCTCATTTACTAATTCCTGGCTTCTCCCTTTCCTTGTAACTGCCACCCTATTATAGCCTCAGATGGGCTCTATAGGGTCTGAAATTAGCTGCTCATTAAGACTACTTTGCAGAAAAGTTACTTAATGTCTCTGAGCTTTATTTTCTAATCTATTAAGTGGGATTAAGTTTAATAGTATCTTCTTATGGCGTCTTGGGGTTCTTGCAGGGATTGAATAAAATAATGTATCTTTACTAATAGTGTCCACCGCAACCCAAAGTCCTCAAGAGAGGCTTGTCATTATTGCCCTTATTATCATTGTTTATTATTCCTTCCACAACACTTCACATTGGAGCTGGATTTCAAGAGGTATAAGCAGAAGTCATTTTATTTTTTATTTCATGTTCTCTCTGGTCCTCCTTCCCCACTGCATCTGGGTCTTGGCTCTCCTTGCCTCACGGTCCCGTCGCCTGCTTCTGCACCCAGTGGGACGTGGTGTGGGGTGGCCAGATGGGGTGAAGAAGTAGCGGAGTGCCAGCTGCAGCCCTGTGGTCCCTCTTGGTTGTGTCTTGATGTCCTCTTGGATGGCCCTGTCCACTTTCATGGCCTCCTGAGACTCTCACCCCCGCTCCTCACTGGGTGGCACATCGAATGCCACGTTCTCCTCCTGGAAAATCAGGAGTCTCTGCCTCAGGTGCGGCCACCTCCGAGACCTCCACTCTTTGTCCCTGTCACCTTCTGGAAGGGCAGGCAGTCTGTCCTTCAGGCGAGAGTCCACCTCCCTGCTCCTTACACTCTAGGGATCATAGGATTTTTTTAAAATTTTATTTTAAAGAGAATAAAACCAAGCAAAATAAAACAGAAAAAGGCAATCAAAACAAACCAGTGTAAGTGACACAGGACTTCAAAACAAGGTAATAGGAAATCAACAATGGTTACCATAATGCCTCTTGTTGTCTTCAAAATAGCTGCCCATACCATCAGACATGGGAAAATCAAACAAAACAGAACAGAATAGCACCAATAAAAACAAAACCATGAATGCAATACTGGACTTCAAAACAAGGTAATAGTAAATCCAAGATGGCTGCCATAATATATCTTGTTATCTTTGAAATAGCTGCCCATGCCATTGGATATGATAAAATCAAACAAAACAGAGTAAAACCAAACCCAACAAAACAATGAAAGTGATACAGGGCTTCCAAACAAGATAATAGGGAGTTAACAATGGCTACCACCTTCAGAAGGAGATCCCCCATAGCTGCTACATTGAGTATTGTTATCCTCTGAATAGATGATCAGGTTACTGGCTTTAGATCTGCAAAGCCAGTGAAACACTAAATGCTACAAGCATTAAGTTGTATTTTACCTCATTCTCTATCATCACAGCCTGTGTTTCTCTGGATCAGCTGGTCACTTATAGGGCTGTGGTATTGGCACTTCTTGTCTCTCTGCCCACACACCAGAAGGAGCTGGCATCTGGCTCTCCTCTAGTCAGCCCACACATGGCACCAACTCACAGGTCTTAGCTTCTTGTTGACTTCTTGTTCTTCTCTCCCACAGTCTGGGGACCATAGGATTTGAGAGGGGAGGGAGGTCACAACACTTCCCACATTTGCCAGTTTCCTCACACATCACAGTCTTCTCTTCAACGGGTCGCTGTCATCTCCTTTAGAAAATCAAGGCATGAGAGCTAGGCAACCTCAGAGCCAGCTAGCATGCGTATTTGGCAGCCAGAGTTATTTTTGAGTTTTATTTTTGTTGTCCACGTTTAGTGTGTACAACGATCACATTCCTCCTGAGTTGGTCCATGCACATAACTCATCGTAATTCTTTTTACATCTCCTTCTTTTTCCCTTCCCCAGCCACTCTCCATTTCTTGTTTCCCCTTTTGCAAAAGATCTATCTCCCTGTTTTCTATTATGTATCTGTCTTGGTTACTTTTCTCTTCTTGTTGAGACAAAATACCTGACACCCAAAATTAGGGAGGGGTAGGTTAATTGCTTACAGTTATGGACATTTTAGTCCAAGCAGCAAGAGCAAACTGTGCAAAAAAGGGAAAAATATGCCTCCTTTGCGACCTTACATTGGATGCCTGCTCCACCCCTGGGCGGGTGCAGCACTCACACCACCAATCCCAGCGCTAGACAACAAACCAATCACAAATGCTAGATTCTGCTGCTTCCATAACTACATGAGGCTTGGGGGGCCACCTAGATACAAACCATAACACTATCTTTTATTTCACTCTTTTTTTATATTAGGTTTCTCATATAAGAGAAACCATGCACTATTTAAGCTTGTGTCTGATTGATTTATTTCAGTTAACATTATGGTCTCAAAGTGCATCCATTTTCCTACAAACAACTCAAGTTTATCTTTATTTATGGCAGAGTAGTACTCCATTGTGTCTATGCATTTTCCTTTTCATTTATCTGTTGCTGATCATAGGCTGCTTCAAAGATTTATCTATTATGATTTGTGCTGCTATAAACATGGGCATGCATATATCACTGTACTATGATGTCTTTAACTTTTTCCAGAGCATACCTAGAAAAGGAATAGCTTGGTCAAATAGAATTTCTACTTCAGCTTTTTGAGGAATCTCCACACTGATCTCCACAGTGCCTGTATTAGTGTACACTCCCACCAACATTGTAGAAGGCTTCCGTTTCCCCTGCAGCCTTGCCAGCATTTGTAATTATTTGATTTCTTGATGATGGCTGTTCTTTCTGGAGTCAGATGCAGTCTCAGAGTTGTTTCAATTTGCATTTCTCCAATGGCCCGCGATGCTGAGCAGTGGTACATGGCAGCTGACTGCAGCATTGTGTAGATGCGTGTGGCCTCTTGTCCTCAGCCTGTGCTGTAGGGAAGCCCTGCAACATCTGCTAACATCTGTGTCACACCCGAGCTCTTCCTTGGGCTTCCCACCCCTCGGCCCTACTGTCTCATTCCATCCCATACAAAGTCACAAATCTTTTTAAAAAATAAACTCTAATTCTCATGCTTCTCCCTCAGTTAGTCTCCATGGCTTCCGCAGGTTGGCTACCACACCAGGGGTGCTTTTAAAAATAAGGAAAATGCCCAGATCCCAAATGAATATAGTTGTACAATATTAAACTGGCTGTCACGGCGGTGAGTTTGTGGGGTCCCCACAGCACTGCCTTATTCCCAACTATCATTATGTCAAACACCTCCCATGCATACCCACGGCAAGCAGTAACCACTAATTTGATGGGGCCCTTACAGTATGACTGGAGATCCCCATGGCACTGGAAAGGACATCTTTATTTCCCGTTTCATTCACACCTTTTATATTTTCAGGAGTGACCGGGTAGCTGGACGTGCCCAGCTGGCTCAGAGCTGAGCTTCCAAAAACCACACCCCATATCAAGAAAGTTCAAGGGACAAATTCCATCCATCTAGAATTTTGGAACTCAGAGAAGACCGAATTCAACTTTCCTATCTGACAGTGACAGAGTGGTGCCTCAGAGAGGGTGTGACCTGCCCAGAGCCACCAGGTCATTTGAGACATGGCTGTGATCGGCAGCCACCTCTCCTTGTTCCTGGGCTCAGGCTGGTGAGGAAGATTGACTATTAAAAAGTATTAAACTGGACTGCAGACACGGAATTTTCCTTACAAGATGCCGATGGATATCTCTGATCACGGAAGGTAAGGCCCAGGATGGACCCTGGATAGGAAAGGTTGAGACAAAACAGGCCAGATTACCTTTAAGTAATAAAGTGTCAGAGAACTTCTACTTGCAGTGAGGATTAGGAGAGAGGTATTTCGGCAGGTCTAGGACTTGGGGAAGAGAGAAGAGGAAAAAATATCATTGGAGATGGGACAGTAGTCAGAAAAGGGGGGAAAACAGCTAGAAAGAACTCCCTGTGATGAAAAATGTTAAAGCAAAGAAGTAATGTGTTGAATTTAATTCCTTCTCACGCTTGACCATGTTTACCACTCATGATTCACAAGTCTTCAGTAAAATTCTGTTGTCCTCGATGCTGGGCATTGGAGGTGTCTTGAAGAATCAAGGCTGAGGTCGTCTATTCATGCTTGGGCCAAGGATGTGGGAAAGGAAAATATCATGGAATATCTGGCAGCTCAGTTGCCATGGTAGACAGGATCACAGCTCCCACGCCCTGAAGATGTCCACGTCCTGACCTCAGGAACCTGCGAGCATGTTCCTTATGTGGCACAGACAGGGGGCGTCCCCTGGGTTCTTCCTGAGGGCCCAGTAGAATTACAAGTTTTTTGAAGAGTAGAAGTGAGTGTCAGAAGAGGAAGCCATGTCGACGGTTGTGACAAGGACCCCAGCCACCCTTGCTGCTTTTGAGGCAGGAGGACAGGTCCTGCTGACACCTTGCCTTTGACTCACTGGGACTGATGTTGGTCCTTCAGCCTATGGAACAGGGAGAAGGAATTTGTGCGCTTTTAGACTACTGGATATGTGGCAGTGTTTTACAGCAACGGTGGAAAGTTAATATGATTGCATAATTTAGATCTGATAAGAGTCTCAATGTTAATGTCTGTCTCTGATGTTTGCTTATCTTTGTTTTTTCGGGTTCAGTCTTGAAAATGCAGAGCTGGCCCCAAGACTTGCACGGTTTTGCATAGCTGGAAGGAACGAATGTTTTCTTGGTGGTTGTCCCAGAGTGCTACTCTATAAGCAAATCTTTCAACTACACGCATGGCCCTAGACAAGTTTGCCCCCACTTTCTCACCCAAATTCATCTCCCGCTGTTCCTCTTCATGAGTCCTCTGCTGGGCCAATTTGGATCATTGTGTTCTGCCACCAGGAAAGCTCTGTCTCCCCTTCCCTGTATGCCACATGTGTCTACCCTCTAGTTCAATCCTCATCCAATCTCCAAACTCCCCTTCTTCGGAACCTCTCCAGCATTTTGGTCTTAGCTGTCTCAGGAGCACCTGTGATGATTCCCTTGTTCATCGCCCAATTTACTGTATTGACTCGAAGCTTCTTTGGGGCAGAATGTGTGTGGTCATCTCTACATTCTCCAAGGCCAAGCACAGAGGTTTTCATGCCACAGATGTATAACGCATGTTTGTTGAGTGGGGTCAAGAAGACATTTTTGTCTTATTTCAAGTGCAATCCACACTAATTAATGCTATCTGTGCCTACCTGGCTATTTTTTCTGTCCTTCTGAATGCCACGCCTCGTAAGTCAAGAAAAAGGACAAACACCGTTCCCACATAAGTCTTCCATACTTTCTGATATCCTGCAATCTTGGACAATGTGGACACATATCTTGATGTGGCTGACATGTCCCCAGTTTATATGTGTTCTCCCATAGTTATTAATAGTGTTCCTTTAGTGCCAGCACTCGGGAGGCTGAGGCAGGAGGGCCACTGCAAGTCTGAGATCAATCTGGACTACAAAGTGAGTTCGAGGCCAGCATGAACTGTGTAGCCAAACCCTGTCTCAAAAAGACAAAAAAAAAAAATAGTGTTCCTTTCTTTCAAAAGTGTTCCCTTTGATAAACTGTATGGTCACCCAACTGTTGGAGGATATGGGCTGCACAGGCCACCCCTGGCTTTCATCTGTTTCAGAAAACAGCTGGAAACTAATCACTGGCACCAGATAGCCTGCGATCCACACCTGTCCTCTCTGTCCCTTCCTTCCACAGTCGCTGTTAGTGCGTGGATTGGCTCTGTCTCTGCAGCCCCACCCCTCACTCCTACCTCTGGTGTCTTCAGCAGTAGGGACAGGAGGACAAAGGGTGAGAAGAAGTACAGGTCGGAGGGCTGGCTTCTCCTTCGCTGCTCTCCCCATTCCTGGGCCCCAAGCCTACCGTCCCACCTCAGCTCTGTTCCCTAGCATCTCCCCATCCTTAATTGTTCTCTTCCTTATCCTGCAGTGCCTGAC
>RJWT010003295.1:0-37046 GCA_004365215.1 Cuniculus paca | reverse complement strand
TTTTTGAGACAGGGTCTCGCTATGCAGTTCGGGCTGGCCTTGAGTTCACTTTGTAGCCCAGGCTGGTCTCAAACTCAACGATCCTCTTGCCTCAGCCTCCCAAGTGCTGGGATTACAGGCATGTGCCACCACACCTGGATTTATTTTTATTTTTAGATAGGTTCTTACTAAGTCATTCAGGGTGGACTCAAACTTGTAATCTCCTGTTTCAAGCTTCCAGGATGCTGAAATTATAGGCATGGGCCACCACACCCAGCTACAACACACCATTATAATAATTTTTTGCCAAGTTTTAGAGACAAAGCACAATTTACAAATAATGGGAAGAATTTCAATAAATTGAATATGAATCAGTAGCTATAATATTATATGGGACTATAATAAAAATTTTTAATTACACATATATTAGAATATTCTCAGGGAGATTTTCACATAGACAGAAGGAGACTGAGCATTCATCTAGAAGAAAGAACCATTTAAAAATTATGATCTCAGTCCTATATTTCTGCCTCTCTCTTTTCTTGTTTGTCACTGACATAGAAAGTCTTAGATGTTAGTATGAGTCATTAAAGTACTTAAGTGAACAAAAGTTCACTTAAAATTTCATCAAGGAGAAAGATGACTTGTATTTCCATTTTATAAAACTTTTAATAATTTTCATAAACTGTTACTGCCATTATCTAAAAGTACAATTGTTTAAAGTTATAAATGAAAAGATGATTCAGTGTTTAGACAGGCCAGGTCTTTATTATACACCAACAATAATGGGAACATCCATTCAGTTATTTATCCATTTAATACATACTTACACAATGCTGTCTGCATGTCATTGCCCTAGGTCTAAAGGGATTCAGCAAGAAACAAAACGTTTTTCTCCTAATGGGGCATACATGCTTATGAGAGATTCAAATCAACAGGAAGTGAATCCACGTAAGAATTTCAGAGAGTGATGAGGAAATACAGCACTGTAAAGATAGAGTAGCTGGTGGGCTAGCAAAGAAGATGAAACTCAAAGACGATCAGGAGTCAGCCAGGGGACACAGGAGGGAGATATACTAGTCAGAAAGAAGAAAAGTACAAAGCTGTGAGGAAAGAATGAGCTTGCCCTGCTGGAAAACTTTTGGGAAAAACTTTTATGCCTGTCAAGAATCTGGGGTTGGAGGGCTGGGGATCTAGCTCAGCAGTCTTAGCACCTGCCCAGCAAGCGTAAGGTCGTGAGTTCACTCCCCGGTGCCCACCCCCCCAAAAAAAAAGAATCTGGGGTTGGTCTGAGGATGAAGCAGCTAAGAAATAAAGAAGGAAAAGGTGCTATTTATCATTGGAGAGATCATTAACTATTTCTACATCCCTGTATTACTTTACTTGTTTATTTGTTCATTTCCCTACCATATTTAAAATAACACCACTAACCAAGCCACTTATGTTCTCTGTTGTATGATGAACAAAAGACACATATACATTTCTATGATGGTAACTAGGGTTTCCAGACATATTTGTCATGTTTTTGCCTGAATGCCATAGGCCAGACTTGAAATTTTTCCAAAATTCCTTTGGGATTCTATTACAGGTCCATAACCCCTTATCTGTAGCATAACACCGATGAAGTTAGTGTGAAAATAGAATAAAGAAAATATATTGGGTGACAAAACTTAACTTGTATGAACTTGTGCATCTTATTTATCCCCCTAGATTTGAACATTCATGAGTTTTGTAGAAGAAATGTTAACACATTTAACTGTCAGGTGCAGCCTTGGGCTTTCATTGTGTTACACAGTAAATAATAAAACCACCACATTATTTTCTCAAAATCCAGAAATTCCGGAATGAGTTTTGACTAAAGAATGCTACAAGGATCCATGAGGTTTAAGGTCATATACAGAACATACAGCAGGGTCAATGGGCACTGCCCCTCTCAACAGAACACTGCTGAAATTTACTGCTTCATGTTAAGTGCCTGTGAGGGTCTTTCACAAAGTCAAACTCTGCTGGATTCTATGCTTGACTTCATCAAACATAAGCTTCTATCCAGGTAGAGTGGTACACACCTGTAATTTCATCTACTCAGGAGGCTGAGGCAGAAGGATTACAAACTCGAGTCCATTCCTGAGCAACTTAACAAAATCTTGTCTCAAAAAGTACGGAAGAGCTGCAGATAAAGCTCAGTGGTAGAGCACTTGCCTATCATGAGGCAGCCCCCCAAGCTCTCACCCCGAGGCTCAACTCTCAATACTGCACAAAAAAAGCCTCCAACTTCACATTCAGAATGACCTTGTTGAAACATCTTCACATATAAATTATTTAACATACAAACATTTTACGTGTAAATTTTGCATTAATTTTTTAAAAATCTACACTGGGAAAAATAAATATGTATAGCCCCTTATAAAATCACATGAAAGAGAAGTAATTGACTATGAATGAACAGATCATGAAAGGAAATCAGGCATTCCACTTAGCCGAAGTGACTGTTTATGAGAATTAATGTCCATATTATGAATAGACAGATGGTCTATTTAACCAAACATATTATAGTTTGTCATTTCTTATCAACCACACAGATTCAGGAGTAATGAGAGCAACTGCAAGCAGATATGCAGGAAGATGTCCATCCGGAAGCATTCTTTAATCATGTTATCCCAGAAGTATTAATTTCAGTAATCTGATGTGTTAATACAAAGTGCAAAGCTTTAAGTAATAATGCACCACTTGTTCGGTATCTTCAGACAGACACTATGGAATCTCTAAATTTTTGTTCTTTTAAACAGTACATATTGAAGCTTCTGGGTTGGCTAAAGACGAATTAAAATGCTATTGTTTATCCCTCCCCTATGTTCACAATCCCTCCCTCGAAGTTATTAGTACAATGAACCAAGGTAAATGCAAATTTGATTGTGTCGCTTGTGTGAATCAAACCCTTCAATGCCTCTCTGTACCTGTCAGAGAAAGTTCCCTAAAAGTAAGTGCCAAGAGGACAAAGAATTTTCTAGATTATTTTGTTCAATGCTTTATCCTCAGTGTCTACAGCTGTACTTGCACATAGTAGGTGCTTTACAATTATTTTCTAAATGGCAGAATGTATGGAACAGCCCACGAGTTAACCCTGGCCACCTTCTCCCATGCTTTGTAGTAGGGTCCTGATTTTTCCCTTTTCTTAAAACATGTTTCTCACAAACCATTTCCCTCTTCATCCATCATGTGTTGCCCTGTACCAGCCACTGAGGTCTTCCTTGAAATTCAAGATCAGATTAAGGTCCTGTGTTACCATTTCTTGCTCTGCTTTTGACCTCTGTTTTTGGAATATTCAAAACATTTGCAATCACTTACTCAGTATCTAACTCCCCCTACAAAACTGTAAGCTAGGTCCAGGCCTATCTTATCTTTTTCTCTCCAAGCACATAGGAACTAAAAAAAAATATGCTGAATCAATGACAGCAAGAAAACAAACCATCATTCTCCCTGCTCATGCTAGGGCTCTGTAGCTTATTGAGTTTTACACATCTGCCCCTGAGAGATAGCTCCTGCGTGTACATTACTTCAGGGTAACCTACCTCTCTCTGCAGGGTGCTTGTTTGTTTGTTTCTGCTATTTTTATCACAAACACTGGCACACACTGAGGCTAGGTCTTTTACTTTTCAAAAACTGCAGAATTGAGAATCAAGAATTTATGCACATAGAAGTATATAACATCTCTATTCATTAATATCAGCAATTTTCACAGTACAGTCTTTCTGAAGAACTGCTTCCTACTGTAAGGCCCATCAGATCATGGCCACATAAAGACCATGCCTAACCACATATACTCTGAGATCTTAGAAATTACAGACACAGAGAACATTTGAAATCTAGTAATATTTTTTTCCTTTAAATACCCATATGCTTTCAATCCAAAATCATTACTATGCCCCAGAGACATTTTAGAGCTAAAATACGTACAGGTGTTTGGTGTCCCAACAAGTATGGCAGCTGCCCTCAGGGACACTCAGAAAAAACGTGGCCTCTGAGATCTGGTGAGGTCATCAGATGGTGGGGGCAGGGGTTTGGAGGGAGTCAGGTTTTGTGTATCAGCAAGCAAAGTGTGTTCATTGCCTTGATACTGGCTCCCCGATTCTTTGCTTTCCTCCTAGGGACATCTATGCCTGGGCTATCCTTCATGGGCTGCTTTTTCTGCATTCTTTAAGATAAAGTCCAGGCTGCTGGGACCTCCTGCAGCAAGCCTTACCCAGTCCGTCTTCCTTCAAGTTAGTTTCTCCTACTCAGTTTTCTCAACACTTGTCAGATTTTTCAGTACACTATTGAGGCTATATTATAACCTATCTGGGTCTGTCTCATGCTTTCATTGAAATACAGGATGTATTTATTTATATTTCTAACCAGCATTTGATACACAGTTTGGCACATATAGGCTTCTAGGTGGAAAGAAGGAATACATGTTCCTGCCAGATTTACCTCCCACGTAAGTAATTTGCCAGCAGTGTGGCAGCACTGTGGTTAAGCAGAGAACTATGCCCTGCAGGCTGATTCCTCATAAAATGTGAGCTACTACATCTGGATGGAGAAACCTTTGTGGACAGTATGCCTGCAAGCTTGTCTCTTAAGACTGAGTTAGAAAGACTGAATCCAGAAGTCTAAGAGTTGTTGACACAGAAAGAACTGATAGGTGCTATGGAGGAAGCAGGTTTTCACAGTGAACTTGGAGATTTCTGACCCAAACCAGCTCTGCCCTTGGGGCTACTGAGGCCCACAGAGGAACCAACTGCCCATGTCACAACTCCCATGCTGAGAGGAAAACACTGTGATAACAAAATTAGATGCCTGAACCGCTGGGAAAGCTGAAATATGTGTGAAGAGTAACTTAAAGGCGATAAAGCCATCCCAGATAGTTGGAGCAAAAGGCTGTGCCTACATCCAAGAGAATTTGAGGGATTTCTACCGGACATTATATACGTCCAGCTTCTCTTGAAGGAAAGAGGATGGTCCCTCCCAAAGCAATTGTTTGCTCAATGGAAAAAGCTGGAGATACTTTGTCACCCAGGATATTGTCTTTAGGTTAAAATAAAAATCACTTAAAGTCATCTTGCTCAGTTGGGAAGACAGCAGTGTAGAATATCTGCTTGGAAATAAAGTGTAGGGGTGACTTAACTGTGTGTCAAATATACAGCCAAAGAATAAATGAAATATATGCTAGCGAAAGGATCCAAACTTTGGTGAATTTTAAATAGTTTCCAGAATGTCCTTTTCCATAAGAAGCATAAAATTTTGAAAGTGTACCATATTGCCAAAGAAGTATTAAATACAGGCAGTCCACAACTTATGAACAGGTTGTATTTCAGAAGTTTGTTTTTGAGGCAATCGTGTAGGAATTTGGAATGTGCCTTTCCTACTGAAATTGGAACACACATGGCGGTCAGCTTTGTGAGTCAAATTAACCCATAATGTGCAGAGTGTCCTGCGACTGGCAGGTTAGAGGCTGCCCTGTGCAGAACAACACTACCGTGGGACGTGTGTAGGGGCTTCTGCCCAGGTGCTCACGATTTCTTCTGCTGAAAATCAGAGAATTTCCCTCATGCCCGCCTCCCACTGCTGTCTGGCTATGTTGTAATGGTGGTGGTGGCAATGCCTCAGGCTTTGGGTCGCTGCTAATAGTTTCTGGGTGCTTTCGATGCATAGTAAAGCAGAGGAGCTGTTAAGGTGGCACAAGGAGGAACTCCCCCCTCTGGCCACCCCTCTCCTGCATAATTCTGAGACTATCACGACTCTGAGCCTTTAATGGCTGGAGAACCACCAGTTTCCTAGATGTACCTAAGAGGCATGCAACAGAGATTTTGCTGCTGTTCCTATAAACCTAGTCAAACAACACTGGCAATAGGTGCTGGGATGCTCCTTTCCTTAATTGTACTGTCTGCAGTGAAGAGCAGGGAGTCTCTTTCTAGGACAACAATGGGGCAAGAAGAGAAAGGAAAGCTATAGTTCCAAATAAAAGCAAAACTTTAAGTGTTTTCTGACAGAACAGGGGGGTTATAAAGCCAGCTCTCTGAATGGATTTTGTTTGGAAGATACCAAGAACTAATTTCCCCAGAGACCTCAAATCAAGACAAAACAAAACAAAACCAAACAAAACCAAACCTATAGCAAGGGGAAGAAGAAACCAGATTTGGTAGTGTACCTTTAGTTAATAGGAAGTTTAGGCATGTAGTTTTAAATGCATTTCACAGGCACATAAAAAATATGTAAACCAGGCAGGACCCCAGCCAATTTATTCTAAGGTGTTTTCCAGCTTTTATTTTCTCTCTTCTACACATCCAGAACTTCAGAAATGGTTGGAAGAGGCTGCGTATCACTCAGTACCTCTTTGAGAATCTGCTGCTGTCCAAGCCCTGGTGCTCGGGAGGCTTGGAATGCCGGTGAGCTGCAAGCACCCCAGCTGTTTCCGAGATAGCCGTGGTACAAAGTGCGTGAGGTTACTAGCAACCACCCACTGCTTTTTACTGCTATTCTAGGAGAAGAGACACTCCTGAAACAGCTGAGAAGTCTTCATGGAGTAAGAGGCTGGAACATTCCTGCCTGAAGCACTGCCTTTTGGTCAGAAGCTCTCACTACTCCTTGCCAGCAATCTTTCGGCGTTTTAAGGTCGTAAGCAGCTGCCCATGAAACATAAACCTGGGCAAGTGCACACAGAGGTATAGAGCTTAATGTACCCAAACAAAAACTTACCATAAGGTTGGGCTGACCCAAATTTAAAAATAGATGTACTTATGAATGTTAGAATGGTGGGGGTCCAAAGATAACTACCCAATAGTTTTCTCCTCATTGCCCCACTCCTGGGTTATTTTAGTTGGAGATCAAAGCTAGTAAGACTCGTTGCACAGCCTTTTGTTCTAGGACGAGTCATGCATTCTTAACAATAGTCTAAAAAATTGTACATTAGCAAATGAAAATCAATTTTGAAGAACAAAGAAGGTACTGGTTGGGAAATTAAAATTATGAAAACTATTTCTGGAATCTTCTAGAAAGAAAAAAATGTATGACGAGAAAAACAGGAAGCTTATCAAGGGTTCTTCTGACCCCACAATTCAAGGAGTCCCTGGTAATCAACTTCCTTCTCCCTCCAACATATGATAGACTGAACTACGAAGCAATGTAAAGACCTTCAGGTCTGCCCAGTAAAGACACTTGTTGGTCAAGGTAATAATAAGACAACACTGCACGCATTACTTTGTTGGGGGAATCTGCCTCTTCATGTGCTCTGATTACAAGAAAGCAGGTGATAAACGACTGTATACATAATATGAGAAACCATGTTCAATATAGCTACTGTTTCCATAACACAACTTTCAAAAATTCAAATATTATAAACTACAGAAAATAATGCTCAGAAATATTTCCCTGCCTGATGGGGACATGCAGGATAGGAGTCTTTTCTAAAGAAGGTACGATACCATTCTTTGTGCAAGATGGGTGCAGATGGGCAAGTTAAAGCTGCGAGTAGGTGGAATCACAGCACAGATCGTCTTTCCTTCCTGGAATGCCAGCTCTGTTGCAGCAGCGACTATTTGTTTTGGTCACTGCTTTACTGCAAGCACCTACAAAAAAGTTTGCCAGATAGTGGGCAACCAATAAATATTTTCCAAATCAAGAGGTTTGTCAGAATTTTGAGAGAAGTCCTATGAAGGGTGGAAGAAATGTTATCACCTCCCTATCCTCAGTTCACCGGCTGAATAGCCAGAAGTAACAGACGAGGATTCAGAAGAATTATTACTGAGGTTTCTTCTAACTTAGAATTGTTAAAATGCTTTGTGGGTATAAGAGTGAGGAGCTTCGGGGAAGACGTGTGCAGGGGCATTTTGCACTCCACACGGCTTCACTTGGAGTTGGAACCCTGCCCCTAAACAGTAGTTATTTAAAGATCAGGTACATGGTGTTCTTTATCCCAGTTTCTGGGAAGAATTTTTTAGTAGCTCCAAGCAAGCAGGGGACATGAAATTTCTCTGTCTGCTTATATCTAATTAACGTTCAGTGAGTCTCTGGCTATTTAAAATAGGGAAATAATGCATATTTATTCACACATGCTTTGAGATCTGTGGATAAAAATGCTATATTACTACCAACCACAATGAATGCACATACTTTAAATATAATTATCAATTACCAGCTACCACCTGTTGAGATAACTAACTACAGTGCCTTTAAACACCACCCTTCCAAATTTTAGAATTGGAAACATTCTTCAATGTTATATACACTATATTCAACCAATTCATTAAGGAAATTGTTTGTTACTCTTTTATGACTTATGTTAGCAAGAGAAATAGAAATTGAGCTATATGAATTACTAAAATGCCTGAGGATCTATAGTTGGGATCTGATCTTACAAAGTCATCTTTCAAAATCCTTTAAACATGCACTTAATGGTGTATACAGATACAGTCTAAGGTCATGTTGCTGCATTTTAAAAACAAAATTTTGCCCTCTCGGCAAATCAAATATTAAACAGTTAAAATGCATACAAAGTCAGATGCATTTTTATAAATACAAAGCCCCTTGTGCAAATCAGTTCATAAACCATGCATAAATAGAAGGTATTATGTTACTCTTTCCCCACTTGGGACCATAGATTGCAGCTAAAACTGTAAGACTGCTTGTAGATGGGCAATTATTACAGAGTTTTTATTCTTCAAAAGCTATTAACATTTTTATAGCATAAGCAAAGTTATTACAAACAACCTTAAAATGTGAAGAATCATTTTCCTAAAACTCCTCCCAAATCCTCGCTTCAACATAGGGCAATAGAGAAAAAAACCACATAGGGCACTGTATTTGTTTACTGAAAAGAGAAAAAAATGGAGTAAGTAGGTCAAAACTGAGATAAAAGTGCTGCTCATGTAAAGTCGAGGAAGTTTAAATGAAACGCCATCAAGCTATTCAGTACAGCATTCTTTGTGACAAAGAAACAATATAAAGCAAATATACTAGGGTGTTTAAGTCATCACCAACATTATTAAAAAATTTGTTTTCACAATCAGAACCATGGGTCCAAGCTAAGCAGGAGCTCAGGGCCTCAGTATCACCCTCCACCCCGACCCAGAGCAGCTTGGCCCTGACCTCTGACATATGTCCTATTCACAAAGGGAGTCCACAAAACTTTAGGCATCTGAACTACAAAGGGAAAGCCACTAGTGCCTTGTGCTGAAGTCCACAAAGGCATTTTACACAGATCTTTTAGTCATAATGCAAAAATCCATGATTTTATAGAATAAGACAAAGATAGAATTCTTACTATAATACTTGCATTGAAGAAAGAATTTCTGTCGTCAGCTCCTGTCCCTCAAAAGCTTGATAGTTCATCCTAAAAAATATCTGTGAGTATAAAAATACATTCTCTAAGCATTCTTAATGAATGTTCTTGTCGCTATGTTGTCACAAAGTGAAGTGACACCTGATAACTAGATAATTTATCTATGTAAGACCCCAATTAGCAGTGACAAGACTGACTTCATCTCTCTTTGAACTGGTAGGCCCAAGCATGTAGTTTGAAGAGGTACCAGGAGAGAAATCAATAAGGTGGGATGTGAAAAGAAATATCTATTCTTAAAGATTCAGTTGTCTAATTTCCATCATGCAACCTCTAAGTCACAAATTTTAGAGCTAGGATGAATCAAATATATACATATGTATATACACACAATAAATTTAATTGTGTATGTTTAAGCTTTACAACATTTCGTATGTAGAAAAATGGTCATTATAGTGAAGCTAATTAACATATACACCATCTCTATAGTTACCCCATTTTTTTGTGTCAAGAACAGTTAAAGTCTCATTTAGCAAAAGTCCTGAATAGAATGCAATATTAAGTATGGTCCTCATGTTGTATATCAGATCTCTAGAAGTCTGGCTACAAATCTGCTGCTTTGCGTCCTTTGACCAACACTGCCTACCCCCACCTGTACTGACCAGTATTTTATTCTCTGCCTCTGTATATTTGACTTTTTTTTCATTTTTAAGGATTCCACATATAAGTACGATCATGCAAACACATGAAGTACACTTTAATTTTATTTGTAAGAAAACTTAAACACAGTGCTGAGAAGAGATCTCTCAAATCCTTTCTTCCACTCTATCCATGCTTACAGAGTATAAGATATTCACCTTATTCTTAATATACTTTCCGTTAAAGAAAATTTCAAAAGCTCTGAACCTCAGAGCTAATGTAACAAGAAAAAAAAGATTTAAAAGTGCTGAAAAGAGATTTTCTATTTGGATAGAAGTGGTTTGGATGCTGACTATTTTCTTCTTTGCCCTGAAGCCATCAAAGGAACATTTTGAAAGGACAACAAAATAGAAAAAAAAAAAAAAACCCTGCACATATACACAACACAATATTAGACATAACTTAAGCTTCTTAAGAACTAGTTTCTTGGAAACCATTGCTTTTCACTAGTAGACCATAGACCGAAAGCTGAGAGCAGAAACTGCAGTGGTCCCTGACACCTAAGGTTCAGGAAATATCACAGAGTTTTGACCAAGTGGCCATAGGTGGCCCTGCAGCCACTGCACTGAGCATAGATTCTGACCAATAACCAGGTGACTGCTATGATCACGAAAGGGTTGAGGCCTCTTCAAAAGCCCAAGTGTTGGGAACGTATAGACATGTGACTTTGAGAAAGCCCTGAGGGTACCAGGAAAATACAGATCTATAATTAAGGATTAGTAAATAGCTGCTCTGAGAAACCAAAGGGGAAAACAGGCAGAGAGGGTTGTATTGTCCACTCTTTGGCATCATGTGAGAGAAAAAATAAAGCCCTTCAAATACCAAGTGTGAAAGTTTAAAGAAAAAGCCATTACGCTTTCATTCCATGGAAAGAGGTATCTACCACTTGAGCTGCTCTAGGCAATAACTGAATTTACAAACTCAAATACATAGTGACTGATGGAAGATAAAAGAATAGCAGCAGTTGGAGTTATAGCAGAAAGGATTAGATAAGACAGAAAGCTTTAAGCAGCCATTTAAAAACTGTAGGAAAATTCTGGGCATCTTGCAATCACACATTTGGAAAGATGCATTATGATGAAGACCATTTCCCAGTTACCAAAGAGCAATCTAGCTTGGAACCATGGTGGAAAGAGATTTTTCTCAACAATAAAATTTGAAGATTCAGCCTCCTCATCCTTTAGTCATCAAGTAGTGCTTGATTTCCAAGATTCACTGCTACATGATATACAATGAAGTTTTATACACACACACACACACACACACACACACACACAGACATAATCAGCTTGATTCCAGTTTATTTTGTGATATTTTAGCTTCTCTCAATTAATACCTTTGTTCTTGATGAACTATGTTAAGCCTATTTTGGCATTGTTGAAATAGAAACTCATTAAATTTCTTAGTCATCTTCTTGTACAATTTTGGTGCCTAGATTGAGGCAATCAAGAATAAATAGATCTCTTGCCCTTGGATTCATGTCTCCTTCAAGGACTGGCTCCACATGCATTATTTTCTCTTTAGCAAAGTCTCTTAAGAATCTAGATTTCCTCCCCGCTACCCTTTAATGGGCTACCACTTTCTCTACTTTTTCAATTTGCTTTCTCTCAGTGCAGCAATGGAGTAGGACACCCTACCCAGCTTTTCTGTCTTTGCTGTTCTCTCTGAAAATACACACACAGGCTTTTTTTCATTTAAGGATCATACTCTGTAATAAAGAAATAGACAGAATAAAAAAATCCACAAGCAAGGAGAAGTTACACAGGTTCCAGCTATCTTACAAAATACTCAGGGTAACTGTCCTTGACCTGCATTTCTGATGGTTCCTTGCTTAGATGGTATTTTAAGCTCTCTGTTAAATGGTGCTTATTGTTTTGCTGAGTTGCTTAAGGATGTGATGGTGGGTTTTAAATTTTCCACTGCTGCTAGGTAGGATCAAATTTAGAAACCTTGTCTTCTAACCTATACTCCAAGCATAGCCCATCCCTGTGTCAGACTCTCAGGTATCTTAGATACAAAAGTCATCTCTTCCCTGACTCTTAAAGCTTTTTCCTTTTGGGCTAAAAGCAGCTCTTCATTGACATGCAAGATATCTCCCACCTTTCTGGCCCTTTGAAATCTCACAATTACCTGTGGCCCCTCTTTATCAATGGCTTTTCCCCTCCAAGCACCACAAAACTTCTCCCCAGGGTCTCAGATCATTTCATGTCATTCTCCAGTTGTCTGCTTCACTCTTTATTTACTTTGCCATATTTTTCCTTGGAAGTTCTAACTATTCTATTTGTCTACATGCCACAAAACTTACCTTTAGAAAACATCAAGTCCAGTTATGAGGGTGGGATCCATTGGTTGGAAAAGCTTGGTTGTTTTGCCTGTGATTCTCTGTAAACATCAAGATCACTCAATTTCAAAAGCAAAACCTCCAAAGGCCTCACCTCCAGCCAACATTCTTGTATCTAGAGACAAGTCTCCATCTCACCTCCCTAGTACACTGGTTCTTTTCTTGCTTGGAGTCCCCTGTCTCCATTACGAATCCTATTATGATCCTTTCTCATGGCCCATTGCAAAATTTATAAATTCTGTGAACAAAAACATTCAAAATAGCTGTTGTGTGCTCTGCACGCACACACGTTTTATAAGGTACCAATCTACATGCTTTATAGAGCTTGTTTCATTTAATCCACAAAACAAATCTGTAAGACTGCTATTTAGAACTCCATCTTTACATGGAGAAAGTCACAAAAGATAGGTAAAATAACTTGAGCACAGTCTCAAAACAAAGAACATCTGGCTGTAAATCTGATGTTCTTAACCTGAGGGCTCCACCACCAGACTACATAAATCCACAAGCCCAGTACAACATAGGTTACTATGAGCTGTATACGCATCTCCTGACAATCTTCTCCTTGGCTCACCTCGGGCCAGGAAGTGGCTTGTTACAGTGTAAAACAACTTAAATATATTTTAAATAAAAATATTTCTAAAATTTAAAAATAGTGCTGTGAAAATAACATACACTTTCTGTATTTGAAAGCAGATTATTTTACTGGGAGTACAACCTTTAATTGAATCTGCTAGGCTACAAGGTACACAAACAACTGTTACACAATTCATGCCAGAAAGAGAACATTCTCCCATTTGCAAATTCCAGCCAGAAATATAGGGCCTGGATACTCTCCCTGGTAAAGCAATCACAGCCAGGACTTCCTTTTCCATACGTTGTCTAATTTTGCTGCTTTTATTCTTATTCGGGAGAATATTCAGCAAGAAAAGGAACGGATATACTAATTAAAGATGTCATATGCCTACCAGAAATAAAAATTGTGAGAAGTAGCTTGCCTCATATTTCACTTAAAATATTAAAGAAACTTATTCAAAGATACTTAAAATCTTTTAGAAAGCAGCATGATTTATGACTTGATAATATATACTGTGGAGTACATAAAATAAGTCAGGCTATAATCATTTTTCAGAAATTCTCTCAAGTTTTGGATTTGAAAAGAGGATAATCATGGAAGGACATTTTAACCATCTTTCTTTCATTGCCCCTAGTCAAGTACAGTCACAACAGATCACTTTAATTGGATTGAGTCTAACTGTTGGACATTTCACTGCTTACATTAACATACTGAGGGCAATCCCTAGCTGCCAAGTGGTCTACGTAAGTACGAATAATTTACCTGTCTATTCAATTCCTTTTTACCTATTTATCTCCGTTTATGCCAGTGTCTTATGATTACACACACACACACACACACACACACACAAATGTACACACTCAACGGTATAGACAGACAGTGGAAAGGACAATTATGACGATCTATTCATGGCACTCAATGTCTCTGAGCTTCAGTTTTCTTATTTATTGTAAGAAAGATAATACTTGCTGTCCTCCTTAAAGGGTTTTTTGTTTTTTGAAGCAAATGAAGTCTTTTCAGATGTGTTAAAGCAAGCGGTAAACAGTAAATGGTAAGCATGTAATAAGACTTATGCATTTATTATTAGTAGTAGTAGTATTACCAACTGATTTCATTGCAGTTGTCTACATCAGCAAAGGTCAAGTGGCCCTCGTTACCTTTTGCACATGGTAGGCATTCCCTAAGTGAGGAAAATGTCATTAACAGTGCTATACAATCTAAAAAAATCTGAAACATTTTTGTTTTTTTATTCTAAATCTACTACTGATTTGATATATACATTTCCTTTCCTGCATTTTTTCCTGCTCAACTCAATTTTGTGGCAAAAATTCATGATTCACTGCAGCAGATAAGATAGGACTATACATTGACAGGAAAAGGGATATTAACATTAACCAGACATGGACAGTGTCCCTGTCTCATCTCATTTTTCCCTACCATCCTCTTACAAGTTTTCCTCCTCCTCTTTCTTCTCTGACTCTGTCTCTTTCCCTCCTTCCTGCCTTCTCTTTCTCCTTCTCTTTCCCTTTCTTAATTTGCAAAGTGCAGAATGAATGGGAAGCCTGATGGGTAGCCTGCTTCCTGTCTGTGCAGACCAAACTTTTGGACAAAGCAGTGAAGTGACACCCAGAAGAGTAAACCCTGACTAACCCTCCCCAAAGAATAGTTGGTCCCTAGCATTTGCTGGCATGGGCTTGTGTCACCTCAGGATGGAAAGGGAACAGTTCCTCACTGTGACCCACAGCAAACCCAAGCTCATGCTTCGCTTCAGAAACTTTCTCCAGAGCAGATACAGACTTGTAGAAGGCCCTCTTCTCAACCCACAGTAAATTAAAATGTCTTTAAAAACTTAAATAGCTAAAAGTTAGATGAAAAACAAAATGGAAAAAAATTAGAAAGTCATTCTTAATAAATGTAAAATATATAACCTGTCCCTGAAAAGAAAAGGTTATCACAATGTATGATTTCTTATTTTCTCTTCAGAGAAAACAAATGAAACAATGGAACAATTCTGGAACATTAGAACAATCTTTGGAACAAGAAATACTAACCAAGGTACAATACTATTGTCGTATACTCTGTGTTCATGATGTGCATCAACACAGTTCTTGTATTTTCAAGCATGTAAGATGGGGAAAAGGAATTTTGTTGTTGGTTTGGAATGTGGGGAGGAAGGAGTTAAGGGAGATTTGTTGATAGCATATGTGCAGATAACTTTCTACATTTCAATGAGTTTTAAAGACTTCCACGCTTCAGTGACTATTGTTAAAAACATACTGAATTGGTTATGACAACCTGTGGGTTGGTTTACACCACAGTCTAAAAATTGGGAAATTCAGTTTAGAAATTTGATCAATATTCATGCCATCTCACATCATAATTCAATTGGCAGAAATGCAGTAGAAAACTCCCCAGGGCAATCCTGAAGAACAACTTACATTCTGGTGGTTTAACATGTGTATACCTCCTGCCTGCAGTCAGTGATGGGGGCTGATGGAAGCCCTGAACTTTAACAAGGACTTCCAGGTGATTTGATTGAGGGGTTAACTGTGACAGAAGAGAAATGATCAAATTAAAATGAATATGCCAAGGCAAAAACTAAAGATGCTCTTTTTTAAACTCTCCATGAGAACTCTCCCCCAAAAGCATAAAGAACTGTCAAAATAGGATCTTGCTTAAAATGCAAAAGGTATTTTCAAAGAGAGGATGACATTTGCATACAATATGTGCTGAAGACTGATGAAATGCTGAAAATGTCTTACTTGTAGATTGAGTCTATATGACATCAAATGCCAGGATTTTTTAAAAAGGATTTAAAATGTTAGACTGAAAAATATTTCTCAGTGTCTTTCTCTAATAAAATATTCAAATATTAGCAAAAACCTGAATTTTACTCATCTATGGAAACATGACCTCTGAAAACAGATGAAGCATATACTGAAAGACAATTCAATGAGTATTAATTATAGGAGGCCACATTTAAAAGATGGAAACGAATATAGTTTCAAGTATTTGGCTGCCAACGTCATTATGATTTTAATTCTGGTATTGGTATTTTTATTCTAAAATGTTCTCCCACGTGGCCTACTATCACTTTGGGTTGTGGCCATTTTATATCAATTCCTAGATAATCTCTTCATTTTGGGACAGCAATACAGTACTAATGCCACTTTTCTAAAGTTCAACTTCAATGAAGTTTCTGGTCTTTACAAAATAAATGTCATATCAAATCCTTAACAAAGATCAAATATTTTAATGTTATTCACCTGATTCTCAGGACTTAAAGTGACTAACTTTTATCAGGAGGACCTTAAAAAGAAAATGAGTTGTTTATCACATGTGAAAAAAAGCATAGTGTCCTTCTCTTCCTCTTGTTTTGATAAAATCAGCACAAGTAAAATCAAGGACTGTTTAAAATTCTAACATTTTTCTGCAGCAATGTAACTGAAATTAAGCTAAGGTAGTTAATCACACACAGAACAACCATGGCTTCCATAGAGAATTCTGAGTAATTTGATATATATACATCTTCATTATTTATGATTGAGCGAAAAGGTAAAACAAAAATTCTTCTAAGAGACAGGCACTCTACAAGACACTGTTGTTCTACTGGATAAAATCCATTCAGATGATTTTCCTCATCAACAATGAGCAGGCTTTTTTTAGCTGGTGCTTAAAACTTACTCTGAATAACACTTTTAACATAGAATAATAATAATATCTCAAGAAGAAAAATATTCTTTATAAAATGACCTCCACTTAGATAGATTATTGTTTTATATCACACACTATTCATTGCCAGCAACTAAAGGAAAGCTAGAAAAGGAAAAAAGCTAGGTTCTCATTAAACAGATAAATGTACACTGTACATCTGCCCACTATTAGGCAAAATAAAATAGCATGGATCATAACAATCATACAAACTTCTATTTTTATCTAGCTTTGGATTTGTAATACTGTAAATATTTCTACCTGTCAAGGGCTCCCTGGCTAGCAGGGAGCATGAACCTCCTCCAGAGCAGCTCACTACCGGTCTAGGGTGAGGCGGGCTCCCGGGCATTGCTCCCAATTTGGACACTGCTCAGATTGGCAGCTTGCTGTGTGATCCCAGAAGAGATTGCAGGAAGGAGGGAAAGGTGAGGGAAAGAGCCAGTTGTCCAGATCCTGAACAGTCCAGCACAGGAGCACTGAAACGAGGCATGCCCTTCTTTGTCAAGCAGAATTTTTACAAGCCACCAAAATGTAAGATACTCTACAGGGGCACAGGACACATTGTCTGAGCTCTTTTTTGCAATTAATATGGCCAAATTTAAAATTGAGCCATGCAAAATATTTTCCAGGAAACTGAAAAGTCTAATATATACACATATAGAACTGCATGAAACAATCTGAAGTATAAAAACCTTTACAAATATAAAAAAGATTTTCCAAAACAGAGGTTTGTTTGTTTTTATCCTTAGGAGAGTGAGCAGACTTCATCATTAGAATGACTGACAGCAAAACTTGATAAATGTCAATTTGCATGAGTTTGCAGTGTAAACTGAAACAAGTATTATACACCATTGCTTGGGTATTTTATATTGAATTTTAAAGAACTCCAATCATATGTGTTTTCTTAGGTTGGATTTTAACTGCTACCACTGAATTAAGCTTCCAGGTTTGAACTCTTACCATGTGATTCTGAACAAATGTATTTGTTGATAATATTCAAACTAATAGAAATGAATTTTCCCCACATTTTCAATTACTTATTTCCATCTCAAATATATCATAGTTGTATATATATAAAAAAAGCAAAGCCAGGTATTAAATATGCTTGAACAAAATGAATTATACCATAATGTTTGGTCATCTTCTTATTAACATCAATATATTTTCACACTAATCAAGGTACTGGTACTGTCAAATTTTCATGATTATTCTTCTTCTTTTTTTTTTTTTTTTTTTTTTGCGGTACCAGGAATTGAACTCACAACCATGCGCTTGCCAGACAGGTGCCATGCCACTGAGCTATATCTCTCGCCCATGATTATTATTCTTATGAATTGATGTTTGCAAATAAATTAGGTGATCTTCAATTCTGAATTGAGAGTAGGAAAAAGTTACATAGTGATCTTTCTTTATTGAAACTATGTATATGAAATTGCCTATATTTGCCCATTTTTGATCTATAAGAATGGCAATCTCATACAGCTCAACCCGATCGGTAGAATGTTATATATGAGACAGTAAAAATTGTGAACTTTGAAGTTGCTTACTGCATGCTTTAGGCAATATATTCAGTCTAAGTCTCAATTTCCTCCTTTATAAAATAGGAGTAATAATAACTACTCATCAGGGTCATTAGGCAGTTTAAATGCAATACTCAGTACATTTGCAAGATGACTAACACCCAAGAAGTTATCATGAAATTATTGTAAAAACTGGAAGAGCAATAGTAGCCCATGTAACACATTCAGGGATAATCACAGTTAAAATATATTAAAAAGATGTTTGCATTCATTAGAACAGCAACACATTCTTTCTTCCACATGCTCAAGATTATAGCCACAGTGAAGTGATGCTTTCAGGATGGTAATACCCTTCATCACTGCACGGCAGCATGACAGAATAGTAGTTCAAAGCACAGACTTTGGGGGCAGATATATTTGGATCAGGGACCCTGGTTTGCCACTGAAATCTACATGACTTTGGTCATCTTACTTGATCATTCATAAAATAGTACTTATCACACATAACAAAATGCCCACAAAGCACTTTTCCTGCTATATAGAAAGCACCGAATGTTAACTTTTTTATTCAGATTTTCATTATTGTTATCAGGATGATTCTCTTGTCTTCTTTTTTTTTTTTTTTTGGTATCAGGGATTGAACTCGTGACGCTGATGCTGCCGCTTGCCAGGCAGGCACTTGTGTCACTGAGCTAAATCCCAGGTGTTTAACTGGGCTGAACTCCAAAGAAACTACTGAACCACCACTGACATGCTTTCCTTATTGAACAATACTGTAACATTTGTGGGGGGTATTGGGAATTGAACTCAGGACCTCATGCTTGCCAACCACGTGCTGTACCGCTGAGCTATACCCTCAGCTCAATACTGTAACATTATTATTTTTTTTCTGTGCTGAGGATTGAACCTAGGACTTTACACTTACTAAAGTCTTTGTCTCTCTCTCTCTCTTTTTTTTTTTACAAAATACCTTTCTGAGTCTTTAATACTATAACATGATTGTTCTTTTTTTCTCCCTGTATGGGGATTAAACCTAGCATCGAACATGCTAGGTAATTACTCTAACCCTGACTTACATCCGTATCCTTATTTTTCAATTGTTATGTATCCCCAAAAAAACATGAAATAGTTTAAAAGGAAATGTCAAGTAATATCACAAAATAGCAATAGTCATAGTATACGTGTTAAAAGCACAAAACTCAAGCCAAATTGTCTGCATCCAAGTCTCTCTTCTTTCATGTACTTGTTTTATGCTCTTGGCCAAATTATTTACTATCTCTTGGGTCTACATTCCTCATCTGAAAAATGGGTATAACTATGTTAACTATTTCATAGTAAGATCATCACTCAGTTTAACACATATTAGACACCAAATATGTATCAAGAATAATGCTAGGAGCTAGGAATTCAACAATGAATAAGAAACACATGGTTACTCCTAGAAAATGTCAAATAAATAATGCCCAAAATGCATACATGAAGTATGGTCAAAATATATACTGAATGCTTAAAGTTTTGAAATTTTACTACAGTGAAATACACATTGCCATTAATGGCCCTCAAAATATTCTTCCTCACTTTGAAAACACTTATCTCATCACTCTTGTCACCTTCTGAAGCAGATTTTCATATCCTCATTCCTGAGCATCTCTATAAGGTGTGACACAATGGTGAGTGCTGCTGCTGAGTGCCATCCAACAGAAAGGCAGGCTCGTAAAAATATGGTGCATCCTCCTCCAACCCCCTTCGCTAGATCTGGCACCCTGTGACTTCCAGCTCTTGCCCAGAGTGAAGCTGTCCATGGAAGGTTAATATTTTGAATCAATTTAGGGACTTGGTGGCAGCCACAATAGAGCATCTAAAAACACTGAGGAAGACTTCCAGAAGTGCTTCAGAGAGTGGCAAGAACTACAGGATACGTGTGTTCAAAGGAAGGGGGAACATCTTGAAGGGGATTAATGGTACTCTACCTTTTCCTGTAATCCATTTTTTAGAATTTAAATATTCGCCAATTTTTTTTTTTATCACACCTCATCTATCTTACATCTTGGAAAGTTGAATCCTGCGTCTGCGCAACACAAAACCTTGGTGAGGAAGGTACAGTAACCAAACTGATAAATGATAATGTACCATAACATAGCCAGGATGATCTATGCATTTCAGAAATGGTCACAAGTATTAAGGGGTAGTACATCAGATCATGAATTTACTGACCCTCCGCAGTGAAATGGCAAGGACAGGAGGGCAAGATCATGTGGGAACTGAACAAGATGAAATTAAGCCACACTATCTCGAAGGCAGCTGAGCATTTGTATGGTAATCTCTAGGTATCTTTTATCCATAGGCAGTAATTTGAACCCCTATGAAAACCACCAGGAGATCTGGCATCAGGAATATTTCTGTCTCCTCTGTGGATATATAACGAACTAGCTGGAAACCACACATTTTGAATCCTGTGTCCTGGCAATGATTTCTGACTGGTAAATAACGAGGACAGATATACAGCAGAATTTCCATCTGTTTGTAAATGAGTATGTGCAGATCACGCACTATCCTTTGGAGAAATCAACCAGGAAAGAAGAATAAAAAAGGATTTCCAGAAGATAGTGGGAAATTATCCATAAACTCTGAGATCACCTGGGGAATGGAGGGGATGGGGCAGCTTCGTTTTTTCAGCTCTAGCTTTCCTGCTCGCAATCACTTCCAAACATGGTTTATCACTTCCAAAGGGGAGTCCTAATGTGGCATCAGGCACATTAGGCATTATTTATTACAAGTTTTCTAAGAGTACCCATATGTTCTCATTCACTGTTGGATTCCTAGTGCTTAGCACTATTCTTGGCATGTATTTGGTGTCTAATACAGGGTAAGTTAAGTGATGATCCTACTATGAAATAGCTACCATAATTATACCCATTTTTCAGATGAGGAATCTAGACTCAGAGATAAAATAATGTGACTAAGAGTATAAAACAAGAGCATGAAAAAAGAGAGACTTGGATGCAGACAGTTTGGCCTGACTTTCGGAGTCAGTAAAGCCCTAATCTTAATAATGTGTCTGGAGATCAGTAGAACCTGAGTCCTGATTGCCAGTCAGAAAAGAAAAATGAAATAATGTCCTTTGCAGTCAAAGATTATTTTACTGATATGTGCAAAGTATAAATAAAAAGACTTGTGAACAAGACTCCCCAGGAATGCAAGGGAAAGCCTGTTGCCATTTTTGTATCTTAGGCCCATGGAATCCATGAATTACTGTGATCCAGTGATCGATTCTCTACCCTGTAGTCTGTAGATAACTGATCCAAATTTGCCACTCCATGATGGCTTTTATAATGAAAAGAATGTGAAATAATTTTCCTGGTACATGTTGACCGGCTCTAGAAAGCCAGAAAATTCTTCTTTTTAGAAAAGATCATGTAGCCGTGTGTGGTGGCACATGCCTGCAATCCCAGCACTCTGGAGGCTGAGGCAGGAGAATCTCTCTGAGTTGGAGGCCAGCCTGGGCTACACAAGTGAGTTCAAGGCCAGCTTGCAGTACATAGTGAGACCTTGTCTCAAAAAATGAAAAAAACAAAACAAAACAGCACCAAAAATTTAAAAAATAAAATAAAAAAGATGGATAGATTTAAAAAGGTACCTTTTTCAAAGCAAAGCAATACATGGTAGGCTCCACAGAATTCTTCTATCTGACCTCTACTGCATCTTTAAAAAAAAAAAACAAACTAGTTGTGTGAAGTAGTAATTTAGTCAGTGAAGATAGAGCTTTCCACAATTCAACTCCAACTACCTCATTTTGGAGGCATAATACAGTATTTTCTTTTTTTCATTCATAAAGCTTGACTCAGTCACTTGCACAACACTTCTTTTAATGACATTTGTTCTAAGGAGTCAACTAGACTAACCGCTTGTCCTTGTCCACTATTAAAGCTCTTGAAAATACCATTTACAAGCCAGCTGCCCTGGTGACAGCGCCGGCTCTTTGCACTTCATTTGCACTGTAGTTCAGAGCTGTTTCTTCCAAAGTTTCTGATGCGTTCTTTTACACTCGAGTTTCATGCCTATAATCATGATAAATGCTTATGGTCTTGTAGACACCTTCCTTATCTCTGGCTGGAATTTCATTTGCATACCATGATTTAGTTAAAGGTGACATAATAGAAAATTAATGTATTTGTTTCTATCTCAAGGATGTGGCTAAATTAGGAAAATCCATAAAGCATTCTTACATACTGATAACATTGCTAACCCTATTGTAGTCTAACTCAAAATGAATTTCATTTATAAAGAAAGACTGACCCTCAGTCATAAGCATTATTGTGTTAGCAGGAAAATCACTGTCAAAATTAAAGTGCTTCATTTACATTTCTGCTAACTCTTATAAGTTATGGCTAGTAAGAAATTTAGAAAAAATTACCCAGACCTTATGAGGAATGTTTTTATTTTATTTTATTTTTTTAGGAATTTTTAAAAAAATAAATATAATCAATGGAATTTAAGCTTTTGAAATAAAAGTTAATTATGGGCATCTACAAACATAGAAATGTATGTTTCTGATCAAGTATGGAAGATAACATGACTTCTTATCTTCAGATACCATGTCTATTCAATTTTTGAAATATTCCAAGAATACAGCTAAACTGCAGATCAGATACCAGGCCAATGAAAATCTATTGGTTATGTTATATCTAAATGTATTTCAGTTTCTTCAAGATGATAAGCTACCCACATATTTGAGAAACATCAGGAGTGAACTAGAATTATACCTTGTTTCCAAAAAGTGATGCATTATGCCTCTCTAATACATCCAAAATTTTATGTAGCTTTAAACCTTAGTTACTAAAACTACATGTTTCTTTCTCTCATTTAAGAAAAGCTGCATGTCTTAGCTCTAGACAATAGACAAAAAATATAGACTAATTTTTAAATTCGATTACCATAGTGGGGTTTGTTGCTCAGAATTTTTGGAATGCAAATAGATCTTAAGAAATATTATTTCCTTTACCAAAATGACATTAAATATGCCTTCCTAGAGATTGTACTGTATCCTCTGGTAGCTCTTACTAATGAGACATATTCACAAGCAACACTCTAATGGCAATAAATCACCATTGCATTGAATAGAACTGAGATAATAATTAAGCACATCTGAAACAACTGTGTTTGTTATAATTATGGAAAGTCTATCTTACTTTCTTTACACCTTTTGGAGTATAACAGCATTATTGTTAGGATAAAAAGTTGTAAGCAAATCATTGGCAGTATAATTATGAAAAAGGATGACTAAATCACTATGCAATATATTAGTGGGTGGTATGGTAATTCACACAATTTCTTTTCAATACTGCTTTTTATCCCATGTTTTATCACTTACATGTAACATCAGAACTGACTCATAGGTTATATATTCTGAAATATGGTGTGACTATGAGACAAAATGTACTCTGCTTTATTCAATTACTTAATAAATTCTTAGAAGTTCTTAGAAGCTCAACAGAATATCCACTTATAATAGGACTGCCAATCACAGGAAAGATCTAGCGTTCTCAAAGTAGGAAACAGTCATCCAACTAAACTTACAGACAAATGCTTTTAACTACTAATCAATGTGTAAATCCTCTGGTGGAATGCCAGAGTGCTTAAAATTTGTAACATCAACCAAAAGTACAAGGAATAGTAGAACAGACAGGGTGCTGATGTTCCTGATGTGGTCTCAACATCAGACTTAATTTTTTTTATCCTTTGAGTAAAGAAAAACCTTGCCTCCTATGGTCAGCATTGCACTGTGCGTCTTCGGCATCTTTAGTCACCCAAGACAACGGCAGACAACATTTATTTGTGCCTGGCGATCTTTTACACCACTAGTTCTATCTTTGGGAAGTCAAAATTGATTTTCTTCCACTTGTCACACTAAAATCTCAACTCTGTCCTTTCTGTTACACTCTCAAAGAGGTCTGCAGTATCGAGATCAAAGGATTAGGAAGCCGCAGCTTTAAGGGGAGCAAGCAGCATGAGAAGACTGTGGAGGCAGTTCTGAGCATTTTATGTAAGCAATCTATTTCAGCTTCAAAGGAAGCACTGGCTAAGTGGGTGAACAACATGTAAAGTGTTCACTTGACATAAGTTTTTTTTTAAGTAGTTGAGATAAAGAGAGCCTGCAATCACTGACCTTTTATTATTAGTCAGTGCCCCGAGTACAAGAGAGACTTCGGCAGAGGCGGCCCCCGGGTGCCAGCAGAGACTCCAGGCGCGTTCTTAGCTGTTGGTGCAGTATCTGCAGCTGCGGCACTCTCCTTCTAGTCATTCCACTCTGCCTGATGCTGTGGGTATCTGATTTCTATCTCTGGAATCAGTGTGGAAGCCCTGTGGTGGTCAAGGCTGGACTTTAACCGCCAAAGACCACACACTGCACACTCCCAGGGAGCCAGGCACAACCCAGGATTGGGCTTGGTTTTGCTTGAAAAATGTACAAACCCTTTGTAAATTCCATGAAAGAGGTAAGGGAATCCCTAGGCATTTGATCTTGCCTTTCTGTGTCTTAAAAGTAGTTTAATAACGTGAATAAAATAGTGTCATTTACTCATAGGAGCTAAGAGTTATAGATGGATTTTGGAGAATCACACGTTTTAACGAATTTAATAAACATGTATCAGAGATGTCATTTGCTGCACTTCCCATGTGCTAGGTTATATGCTACACACATTACATAAAATAAATTATTATTATTCTGTACTATAAACCTCTCAATAAATGTTATATTTCCTATTTCCAGGTGAATAAACTCAAGTCTTAAAAGGATTAAGGAATTTGCATAAAGTTACATAGTAACTACAGGACCAATTTTCAAAAAACATTAAAGATAAAACAACTAAACGTGTTTAATATAAATAAATTTTGTTTGGAAAAGCAGAAGGCAGTTTAGAATGCATGTTGCCTCTGCCTGATGCAATTCAGTTCTCTACATCACCCTCCCTTTGCCCCCCATAAAAACAATTTTAGTACACTTTCTTAGTGTAAGTCTTCTAGATATTTTAAAGAATTAATAAAATGAATTATTTGGTCATGGTCTTTTATAGGCAGCAACAGAGTTGGTTCCAAAACAATCTACTAATTCTTAAGTGGTTAACATTAGAGGTTTATGTTCATGTACAAATCAAATTTCTTTTCAGATTCAATCTCAGACTATAGCCTATATTTTAGACATACTTCTGTATGTAATTAAACAATTTTCAAATAAAAGAGGGAGCCACTGTATAAATATAAGACATACTGTAGTAGTTAATATTTAATTATGGCATAATTAATCATAGAAACGCATCTGAATCTAATTTACTAGTGTTTCCTCAAAAACACCATCTTTGATTCCTTCCAGGAAAAAAGACAGTGAAAAACAAAGCACGTAATATATTTATTCATTCTGCAAATAAAGAGTTACATATTTTGTTCATGGGTTTAAAGAGCTTTATGAATATTATCTCTGCTCTTAAAATGAATCCTGGTTCTTGTCCTCATACCAGGGAGAGAAACTAAATTTAAGAGAAGTACTGCTACTGTGCCTTGTCCTCTATTTTGGTAATACTGGGGATGGAACTAAAATTCAGGAGAAATAATGAGGGACAGCGACCACAGCAAGGCCCATGCTGACCATGGTGTAACCTGACTGAGTCATTACATATCTCCCCAGTTACTGGAGGTCACCTACGGAAGAACGGGATAGTTTAAGGATAAACAGTGAGTGATGGAGCTCCTATGGTCAAGTAGAATTAAACAAATGAGTAATTACAGTCAGATGAGATAACATAGGAAAACACGTATTCCTTCCCTCCCTTGGGAAGTCGTCCTCTTTACTTGGAAACACAGTCTGTGGAAGGAGGGTATCTAGATTGAGAGTAGAACATAAAATAAATTCATACATAGGAAGAATACAAGTAAAAGTATAGAGTAAAGAAAGAACAAGAGTAAAATCTGCTTGGTAGATGGATCAAAGTTTGGAGGTCAGTGGGAAAGAAGTTTAGATATAAGCCCATTATGGAGCCTTAGGTATCAGAACTTGATGAACAAAGAATTTTGAAAATATTAGTACAAAAATACACATAAAATAAAATTGGAAGGCAGGCATAGTGGCACATACCTGTAATCCCAGCATTCTAGGAGGCTAAGTCAGGAGGATCGAAAGTTTGAGCCTAACCTGAACAACTTAGTAACTTACCAAGACCCTGTTTCAAAATCTTTTAGAAAAGGCCAAGGATGTAGCTCAGTGTGAAAGCCGTGCTATGCACATGTATACATACATACATACATACATACATACATAAAACAAAAAATAAACTTGAAGGAGAAAATGAAGGCAGCAAGATGACTTTAAGCAATTAGGCACAAATTCACATTTCAGACTAGATGACTGCAATAAATACAAAACACAATTATGATATTACATAATGTAATGAATATACAATAATTAAAATAATTTGCTTAAAATAAATTAAATAATTGAAGGACCGAGATTCCAAATAAGAACAACAAATTAAGGTATATGGGCTTTGAGATGAGAAAAACAGGAAAGGCACTTATTAAAATGAGCTAGGTAGCAAGAGAAGCATATTGTGCTTCTCTATTTTGTCTCTATTTTGATATAATGAATTAAAGATAACTACTTGAAATCCAAGTAAAGCTAATTCTTTAAAATTCAGGCCATTGCAAAGGAGACTTTCCTCCGTTGAGAGGTCTGCGCTGATGGTGAGGTTGGAGCACCGCATGCAAAAGGTGATGATGAGGCCTAAGAGCAGGAGGGAAAGCGGAGGGTGGGGTGCGGCTGCACACCGAGTGTTGGTAGCACCCAGAGTTTGGGAGGAGGGCCATGAAAATGAAACCTGAAGGACACAGATGGACTCGTGGCATGGGATGCGGCAGCAGGGAAGTGGGAAGATAGGACGTGGGAGTGTTGGGGGGACAGCAGCCGCCGCGCCACCTCACACTGTTGAGATCTAGTCATGAACCTCACAATCTTTTGAGAATTTCCTGCTCCTCAGTATGCCAGGGCCCGTATGTGCACATGCCCCTGCAGGTCCCATCTGCCTCTCAGCGCCCTAGACTCGCCCCAGCCAAGCTCCCATTTACCTATGGTACTTCCAAGCCAGCCAACACAGCCGTCAAGTGGTAACATGAGTTTTTACATGATGACTATCAGTGCCTGAAGAAATCATCCAGGGACTAGGTTACCCTCCTTCCAAGGACCTTCCCCCGCTATTCCATGAGAGCATCCGCAAAGGTGAGATATTTCATGGCTGAAAGGACTGCTAGCCATGTCAAGTGACTAGTTAAGGTTCAGGATAAGAAAAACTAGAGATGGAAGCAGTAATATTGGCAGCGTTTGGGGGGAGTCTGATAGAGCCATAAGGGCAAGAACTACATTATAGAAGAATGCAGGCAGCACAGTGGTGCTGGGAGCATGAACACTGGGATGCATGTCCAGCATTCAGCTCTGAACAAGTCCATTCATGGTAGCTAGGGCATAGTACAGTGAAAATCATGTTCATTATTTTAAAAAGTAGAGAGCAGAGTCCAGGGTGAAAGATGAAGTGAAAGTGACAACTGGATTTCCCAAGGACAGAGAATATACTCTGATCAAGTATAATCCAAGTTTCAGGAGAGGCAGAGGCTAAATCAGATGAGCTTGAGAAGCTGTGGTGAAGCCTGGGGATCTGCACATCTAATCAGCCACCTTAGTGACATGTCATGCAATGCTCCCCAGACTGCAAATCAAGAAAAGCTGCCTTACACAAGAACACATTATGGTCCTGTGGGCCATATCTGGCCAGTTGCCAACTTTTGCATGGCCTTTGAGTTAAGAGTGGGTTTTACAGTCAGACGTTGCAATCATTTTAATAGCAGGAAACACTAACTTTGAACTCTATTTAAGCAAAATGTTAATTCTCCCCTTCTCACCCTCCAAATTCATTCTTCTCATTAATAGATTTGTATTACCAAAAAAAAGTGTTCTCTGTTATTATTGCTGTATTTTGACTCTTGCTACTAAAATATTTGTGGAAATTTATTTTTTCTCTTGTTATTTCAGTACTTACCTATTAACCTTGACTTGTACTCGTGGTCCACACAGCCTAAAATACTGACCATCTGCCCTGGCGCTTTGCAGAGAGACCACAGAAACACAGGCAGATTTCCATGAAATGAGCCACAGGCACAGTCAGGTCTGTGCAGCTGACTTCCCTACGGTGTGATGTCTGCAAGATTATCTACTACTTTCTATTACTTTGAAAAGACAAGTTCTTCGCTTTTCACAAATATTTATCATAAAACATTTATAAAGTGCAAAGTCTATCACTAAACAAAGGCATGTTAGACATTAATTCTGTGCTCAAATAGCTTGTATTTTATTACACTATAAAGGGAAAGGCCAGCTCTATTTTCCAACGCATAGATTTGTTAAAGCTTGTGAAACTGATGGAGAGGTTGTACGGAAACACACTAATATCTCACTTCAGGGTGATTCTCTTCCAAACCATGGCAGCATCAGCACTTTTAAACAGATGAGCATTTGAGACAGCTTAAGAGAAACCACTTATACCATTCGAGAGGTGTTTGAAGCACAGCTGTGATGACAAGAAGTGGTACTAAAGTCAGAGCTTTGGGTAGAACACAATACATTACAAAAGATGAAATTTAAAAACTTTGAAAATGAATAGTTAACATACTTTGATCATATTTTTCCAAGTTGTAACATATTGAAAAATGCAATAGACACTGCAAATATGCTTAAAAAATAGTTCTTAAAAGACGAAAGAAACCTCATAGCTATTTTTACTATGCCTTAAGTGATATGTAAGTTACATATACGGCAGCTTCAATTTGTGATATGTACTCCCAAGAAAAGCAGGAGGAACACCAGCTATCATTTTAATAGCTGCTCAACCATTTCCCATATCTTTTTGCACTGGTTAGAAGAAACACTCATCCTATGGCTGAGGGTGTAAAAGTGCGAATACTGCTTGCATAAAGCACTTAATTTAAAAAATGTAGTAAATAACTTAATTTGTTAAGTATAAAAACTCCCAGCTTAGTTATAAAATATGACATACCAAGTGAACCTCGAGCCACTTAAATAAGCGTTCTGCATTTTCCAGCAGGCTGAACAACAGAAAAGCAACAAGAGGACAGTCTCCCCCTGGAAGATAATCACTTTTATTGTTGCCAGGTCAAAGATTCAGATTCCACAGATCCCACACAGCAACCTCTGACTAAAGAACAGCAAGTCTTTTCAGGTCAGAAGGTCCAATATGTAGCCCCTCAGAAGCATAGCATAATAGTCCTAAAATAACAAGCAAACATGTAGCTTTCTTAATTTGCCCTGCTGGATTCCTGTAATAAGTACTTAACAACTGTAGGCTCTGAGCCGCTCAGCAGACATCAACAAGACCATTTGCCAGATGATTTAGCAAACAAATTTCCCAGAGTCTCACACTTATGTTGAGTGCCTAACATAAGAAAACATGCAGGGACTTCAAGATAATAAGAGCAGAGAGGAGTTTTATGAATTAGAGAGAGAGAGAGAGAGAATTTTAAAGGCTAGAAAATTTAAGCAGGTAGTAGCAGATAGTCAAGTTCTCATTTTAGAAAGAAACTCCCCAAATGAATACTTAGCAATTCCTGCTAATTTTTTACTCCCTGAGCACATTACCTGAAATTGATTTATTGGGAAGTGACAAAGAATATGGAATTGACTTCTAGTGTTTTCAAGCACTAGTAACTGACAGTTCAGTGAGTGTACAACATGAAAAGGTCTCAGCAGATATTTGTTGAGTGAATGAATCCATGTCTATGACACGTATGGGGAATAGACATCTTCATAAAGCTGCTGGCAGAATTCTCAATAAATAACAGGGGTTAGCAACCGGGGAAGGCATTCATAAAGGAATCACTCTCCAATATCAGGATTTCAAGGCTTGGATGACAACATAAGAAGAAGTAGATATTTTCTTAAATCTATGAGACATGACCCCCCCCATCCCACCCCCAGTTTCTTTCCTCATAGGGCTGGGCCATACTAGAGTCTTTATGATGCTACAAAGTAGGGAAATCAGGGCAGCAGCAGCACTTTCCATTTTAAGAATGTGCATTCCTACGGCTCTGTGAGTAAATCAGGGAGACAAGATTGACAGAGGGCAGGGCTGGTCCTCAATAGGTTTTATAGTCCTGGGCATCATGAACCCAGTAAACTGTTATGAGAAAGATGGATAACAATCCCGTCACTTTAGGTTATAGTAAAATTGTGCTCGGTCTTCTAAGATGACAGTTTTAACACATATACGGTGTTTCAAATGTGGAAAATTCAATGACCATTTTTTTAAGTAGGTCTCTTGTTTGTTTAGCTGATTTTTTTTGTTTTTGTTTTTCATTCCATAGATTCCTTCTTTCAGTGAATTGTCTAGATTAATGAGTTGATTTTATGTCTTTTGGCCAGCCTCAGAGAAGAATAAAGTACCCACTGGTCGGTGAGAGGCAGTCCACATTTCAAATGTGAAGCATGACTTCTCACTATTAATTGTCAATGTGCTTAGCTTTGTAATATTCTGCCTAATGCACTTTAGCCTACTCATACAAGCATCCGGAGCAGCTTGCTGTTCCAATCTGAGTTGAGAGCATCCACATCTACTCCACGGAGACTCCCCAACCTTCCAAGATAAAAATTTACACAGGGGGAAGATAGTAGTCAAATGTGAGAAGAAGAATTTGCAAATAAATAAATACACAAATAAATAAAACTGTTCATGGAGTTGTCTACTCAAAAATGATGTGCCAAGGGCACAATGAACGAAAGTGAAGCTATAGAATGAGTTAGGCAGCCAGATGTAGCAGGGTGATTTGGGAAGGCCCAGAGGAGCACCCATGAGGAGAATGGCTGGGTGTAAATCAGTCATAGTAATGCTCCGCTGCACCTGGGAGACCCCAAGGAAATATATTCACAGTGAACTGAGAGCAGGGCGCCCAGGCCTGTGATGAACCAGCCTTCCTCAGAGTAAAGCAAGTCAGACACACCTGGGAGAGGCAGGCCTCAAGAGGTAGTCGCAGGCATGCAAAGGCCCAGAGTTTTGTACATGGAATTGCAAATAGCAGATCTGACTACTTACTAATTAAATATAAGGAACCATTTATGTATTTTATTAAAAGAGCAGTATTAACAAAAAAAGTAGTTATGAATTTATATGATTTGGAAGAGGGTGGGAGCAGACAAGAGAGGGAGTTGAGAACATGTTTTTGAGGCATTTTAAACCATGGCCAATGTGTGTTTTCAAGAGGCTTAACTAGGAATTAAATTATCCAAAAAGTATTAGAGAATTATTCGCATACTGTATTTTACCTTAGATGGGGTTCTTTTGAATTCAGAAAAGCTAAAGAGCATGAATAAGTGTGCAAATCTTCTGGGGTTATGAATCAGCTGACCCACAGCTGCTGAAACGGAAGCGTCTCAATGCTTGCTGGGAAATGGAGAATGGTACAGATTCAGTTTCCATGAATATCTTCTGTGAAGTTAGTTTTTAGAGAAATCTCCTTATGCAAACATATTTGTATACAGAAAGAGTAAAACTAAAATTGGACACATTTAAATTTGCATTTCATTATTATTTTTCACGAATGTGAAACACTTGACTTCTGTGTTGGTGTCAGGGGAAAAGATTTTAAGGACCATGCAAGAGTCATATAATATTTTGTTGTTAATACAGTGGTCCCAAAAGTAATGTGTGACGGAAAGGCCATAATGTGCTGATTCTATGGAGTTATTAAACAGAACTGTGATAGAATGAATGAGCTAATCTGAGCTGAAAAGATACGGTGACTTAAAGACACAGGTATGTGCACAATGTCTGCTACAATTTTGCGAGGAAACTCAAATGTGATCACATAGCACTGTAAGCATAGTTTCAAGATAAATTCGTTTTGAATTATTCATTCTTTCCTAAAAAATTAAAACCTATTATGAATTAGTTCAGAGTAAATGTTTTCACAGAATTTCAAATTGTACCACATATAGTTAAGATAATGATCTTAAATGCTCTAAAAATGTTTCAACTCTTACAGGAGCCTGAAGAAAACGCGCCTGCAGTATTTCATAAGTAACACCACCATGTGTCACAGCAACCCCACTGCCACCTCATACTACATCCAGATTAGGTCTGGATTCCTTAATTTTAATCATTTGAGGTTCAAAACCTGATCAAAACCTTCGCCTCTCTTCTATTATCACCAAGCCCTGTGGAAGTTCCTCCTACCCTGTCTCTCTCCTCTCTACCACCATCAGCACCAGGCTGCTTCACAGTAGCAGCAGCACTGGAACCACTGCTCCTCTTGAACCTATTTTGCATCTTGGGTGAAATTAATTTTCTTGAAACATTGCTCTTTTCTTTCTGTCTGTCTGTCATTCCTCAGTTCTAAAATTTTTAAAGATTCCAGGCAACCTTCCCTGCTTCCACTGTATTTGGGAGGGGACTGTGGCCCTCGGCCTGGATGAGGGTGGAATTCGCTCAGCAGCAGATGTCCTTCCGGAGGGGTTCTGAGGCTGTGCCCGTGATGGGAAGCCAAAGACACTCAAGGAGAGCAAGACTTCCGGTGCAGCCACGGAAGCTCCCCCTCCCGGATTGCCGAGGGGAAGAGAAAAATGGCAAAAGAAAGGCTTTTAACGAAGTGAGGAACACACTCTGAAGTGCTGTCTCTGCCTGAAGCCCGGTCTGCAGGCTTAAACTCTAGGTCCAGAACAGAAGCTCAGGTCTCCCTCCTGCCTTTGTCATATATTGAAGACCTTAATCCAGTTTTCAGGGCGTTTTTTGTTTTGTTTTGCTTTTTTAAGAAATTTCCTTTGGCAACTTTAGGAACAGGAAGTGAAGGTCGTTGGAAGACCCCCAACGTTTAATCTCCTTCTCTGCAGTGTCCTAAATTTTCTCATGCTCACACCAGTTTACCTGTTGCCCTGGTGCTGAGGATGTGAATTAAGGTTATGTGATGGCTGGATGGAGAAGGGACCAAAGATTATCTTTGGATCTATTTAAATGATGACACCGATGTTTCCCAAGCCCCTGGGAAGTAACGCAGGCTTTCTGTGAACCCTGTTCCTCAAACCCTCGACTTTCATCTTGTTTCCTGGCCCCCGGGTGCCTAGTGTCTCTGGATCTGCTGCCCGCATGTCCTGTCTGCCTGCTCAGCTGTGGGCTAGTTCATCCATCCACGCCCTTTCTCAGTTACCTGCAGGGTCAGGCACTGAAGCCAGCAGCAATCTCCACTGTGTCCCAGCCCCAGGCAGCATCCAGACACTCAAGGGAGGCCCAAAGCCAAACACTTCAGTTTAAAAAAAATGCAGCTTACACACTTTAGTTGTACATTCAAAGTTCATTAGGAACTTCTAACCTCTTTTTAAAAACTTTAGTCCTTTCTTTCCCCTCTCAGGCACTCAAGTTCTTGTTAAACAGAGCTACAAACATCTCATGCTTTCAAATTAAACTGGACCGGTCTCTGCCTCTGATTTAACTTTTAACCATATCTTAGCTCCCCTGGAACTAGCATAAACACTTGTTTGATACGTTCAAGGAGTGAACGATGAGCGAGTAAATGAATGAGGGTATTTCCCACAGACAGCTGTTTTGTTTACACATTGTGAGTACTGGTACAATATGTTTTCTATGATTGTATGAGACAGCTTTGGAGATTGTGTAGGTGGAACATTTCAGGCCAGAATATGCACCAAAATGCCTGAAAATACATAGTTATTTTTAAAAGGCCTTTGAGAACTTTCACAAAATTTTAGTGGTTAGGTTAATAAAATAGCATGCCCAACATGGACAAACTTAATTCCTGTTTGGTTTTTGGACTGAACCCAGGAGGGTCACACTGTACTACATTCCCAGCCCTTTTTTATGTATTTTGAGACTGTTCAGACTCGGCTTGAACTTAAGATCCTCCTGACTCAGCTTCCCAATGCTGGAGTTACGAGTGTGCACTACCATGCCTGGCTCTGATTTTTAGTTTTGTTCTGGAGAGGCAGTGGGTTCTGAAATAAAGAAGATACAAAGGAGTCCTGCTCTGAGGTACGCTGGTGCGTAAGTTTCTAACCTGGAGTACTGCTTCCCTAAACCGTTTCTCCTTTCAGGCTCCCAAAGGCTGCCCTGCGAATGATTTGAGACCACCCTCCTGCTGCTCTATCCCAGGTCTTCTCAGATCCTTTCTTTAGTCCCACCCGGCCTTGTCCCCACATTTCAGCTCTAAAGCGCTTGCTCGCAACCTCTGCCCCCACGTCTTACTTTGAATAAGCATCTGTATTTGACCTCAGTGCTCTCGCCTTGTGCGAGGTGGTCCTGGAATGTTTACCCTCCTTCTCACAGATCCTGTTCTGTCAAACTGCATCAGTGAAGCCCAAGTCTCAGTAATGTCAATCTTAATTGAAAATGTGTCAGTTTCACTAACATAAACACTCAGATAGCTTAATTTGGCTCCATTGTTATCAGTTAGCTCTTCATTTTCACCTAGAAATCAGATGTTTTCCACCAAAAAAAAAAAGTTGAAACAAATACAGATTTAAGATGCTCCTTGAGTGAGACTAAAATGTCTCCAAATAAGACAGCTTATGATTTACCTTTTCTAATGTACTATTTGGTTATTTAAAGCTATGCTTTTTCTCTTCTTTAACTATAAAAAGAACTTGAGTTTCTAAACTTACTCTCCTCCTTGGCTGGTTCTGTTTGTATGGACTGCTCATTACATAGCAATTGACAGCGCTATACGAATTTGAGATACCGGGAAGAACAGTTTGCATTTGTAATTGTTCTCGATCAGTCTGCCTGTATGCTTCTAATCTTTCATGCCAGCAGCAAATTTTCTATAATCTGTGCTCTTCCTTATAGGCTAAGCATAGAGTACAAAAAAAGAGCATCCTTCTGTAGAGAATAAGTTAGCCAAGGACACTCTGCTCCATCTTTATGATGAAATACATATTTCCCATTAAAAGGCAAATCTGTCATTTTAAAAGGTTGAATTGGATATACTTTAAAAATAATTCCAGCTGGTTAAATTGAGAGCATTGAAAAAAAAAAAGCTCAATATGAATGTTCTCTTGGTCTGTAGTATTTTCATTTTCTTGAAGTATGAATTGGATATATTTTCTTTTACTTTAAACCCTTTATTCTCAGTGTTGGACTCTGAGTTAGTGGAATAAGTTTTGAAGACGAATTGAGTTCAATTATACTACTTCTACTACTTAAAGTTTCTATTTCGATATTATTATTTCTGGCAAAAATGTCCCTTTGAACTGATCTTTTATTTATGATTTATGCAAGAAATGCTGACATTTTTCTATATTGTTCTGTTCTATGCACATCATTTCTAGACCTTTATAGCTCTTCTTTTGAAACTACTATTTAATATGACTAAATAAAAGAACCAATTATAGCCTCTTAAAACCCAAAGCATATTTTAAAATATGCAAAAAGTTCTATAAAAACCAACTATATTTTTGTATATATACAAACACAAACATCCAGTGACTAAGAATTGTACCTGTATTTTCATGTATGTAATAAATTTGGGTGTATAGCTATTATTTTTCCTAATAAAACAAACAAATACAAACCCATACTTTTCCAGTAGTTTTCAACTTATTTAAATCTCTATTAATATTTCCTTGGTTTAGAGCAATGTTTCTAATGGCTTTCTCGTCTATCCCTCAGCTCCATATAAATTGCACTTAAGTTTTTTTGTTCAAAACTTACTAGCATGTATTTTCATGTAGTTTGCAGTACCGATAAAATCTGATTGAAGAAAAATAAATGAGACACAGTAGGTAAAGGCCCATGTTAACAGCGTTATTCTGCTTATGATATGACTGGGCTTCTTTCTAGGGTATTACAGTTCCAGTCTTCTTTTCCATTTAGCTGCTTCTTCACTTTTATTCTTGTCTTTACAGTGTTTATCAGACATATCTCTTAACTGATACTTTTGCCACTACTCCTTTTCTTCTCTCCTCTGCCCTTCATCGCTGGGTCTTCAGTCTCTAAAGCGTAGGCCTATCCCAGCAACTAAGGATATGCCCTCCTCCGATTTTTTATCACCTGACCAAAACTGTGAGTCTTTGTTGCTTTTGTAGTCTGCACCCATTCCCCTTTCCATGGACTTGGCTTGTCAACTAATTCTAACTGCTCTGTAACCAAAGGCCATGTGTTTTATAATATTTGCTCCTTTCTTACCAAAGCAGCAGTCCATCTGCCACAGTCCTTTATAGTTCATATTACTATCGGAAAAGTTTAATTGGATCCTAAAGGCAATTAAGTGTCCACAGTTGTCATCTCTTACTCTGGTTCTCCACCTAGGTATACCTCTTTCTTGCTGCCTTGACTTCACATATTACCTTACCTGATCCCCAGTCAAGGACCTCTTCTCTCAGTAAAAAATAATCTGTTTCCTTGATTAAAGTAATGTAAATTAAGATATAAGTGGCTGTTAGACTATGCCATATCCATAATAATTCCTTTGTAGAGAGGAGTTTGCTAATGTAAATGAGTTTATAACCAGTAGAATATGGAGGGAAAAACTGTGGGACAGGGAAACATCCTGTGCTCAGAAGTCTACTCTAGCCTTTTCTATTTATTCTGTATCTCCTTGCCTAACAAACAGGAGAATCGGGTTCACAAAACCACACTGCACTTCTGAGAAGCTGTGAACTCCTACTGAAAGGGCACCCCAAATTATATACAAGGTAGCTACTCTAAATTTGATAGATTAATTAAACCAAAGTTATTGTCCCCATTTAAACCATTTATATGCAAAAGATACTTGCTCTTACCACAGTACCCATTTGGAGCCCTTTGTGTGCTTTTTTCTTTTTGTATTATTGAGCTGCAACTTATTATTTTCCTA
>RJWT010003294.1:0-37077 GCA_004365215.1 Cuniculus paca | reverse complement strand
ATGTGATAAAGAGTAGTGGTCAGCCGAGCCTGGTGGCTCACGCCTATAATCCCAGCACTTGGGAGGCTTAGGCAGGAGGACCATTGCGAGTTCAAGACCAGCCCGGGCTACAAAGTGAGCTCAAGGCCAGCCTGAACGGCATAGCGAGACCTTGTCTCAAAAAGACAAGGGCTGGGGACTTAGCTCAGCGGTCTAAGCGCCTGCTCAGCAAGTGCAAGGTCACGAGTTCAATACCCAGTGCCGCAAAAAAAAAAAAAAAAATAGAACAGTGAGGGCTGAGGATTTAGCTCAGCGGCCTGAGCACCTGCCTAACAAGCACAAGGTTGTGAGTTCGATCCCCGGTGCCACAAAAAAAAAAAAAAAATAGAACAGTGGTTAGTAAGCCAGAATGCCATGTTTATTCTCTGTTACAACCATTTGTTCATGGCTGTAACACTCCCATTTTACCTTTTGACTTTTATTCATAGTGCTCTTCTCTGTGTTTTGTTTAGCCGCACTCCTGGAAGTCGTCAAGCCTCTCCGACTGAAGTAGTTGAGCGCCTTGGCCCCAGTACTAATCCCCCGGAAGGACTGGGTCCTCTTCCCAATCCTACAGCTAATAAACCACTTGTTGAAGAATTTTCAAATCCTGAAACTCAGAATCTGGATGCCATGGAACAAGTTGGTCTGGATTCCTTACAGTTTGACTATCCTGGTAATCAGGTACCCATGGACTCTTCAGGAGCTACTGTAGGCCTTTTTGACTACAATTCTCAGCAGCAGGTAAAGTGTATTCCTTCTTTAAGAAACCTCTAGAAAAACAAAAAAGGAAACATCTGTTAACTGTGTAATGATATAACCTGAAGTGCAGTGAAACTGCAGTTGATAGTGGTTCTCTTAACCCCAATTGTTTCATTGATTAAAATGTTCTTACAGTTGAGGAAGTGCTCAAAAAAATGTTTAAAATATCTCTTCATAGATTTTCATTAAAAGTGAAGTGTTTTGACACTAATCTGTGTATTAAATACTTTTCCTAGCTCTTTCAGAGGACTAATGCACTAACAGTTCAGCAGTTAACTGCAGCTCAACAGCAGCAATATGCATTAGCAGCAGCTCAGCAGCCACATATAGGTGAGTCCTTATAGATTACCATTTTGACTAGGCTTAGTAAAATAATTGTTAAAGCGTTTAGAATGTTTTAGTTTTCATTTACTGACTGGTGATATTTTGTTAAGTTTTGAGACATCTCATTGAGATCAGCAGTAATATTATATGGCAAGGGTTTTGATTAGGGAAGACTTGTGTCTAATTATTTGCAATATTAGTTAAATAAAAATCTGTAACTTGATACAGGTTGTCAGCCCATAAATTTTTTTCTCAATGTGAAGTTGAGAGTGGCAAATTGCTAGAAATTTAAATGTAGGTATTTATGTCCATTATTTAGTCAGAATATTTATTTTTAAATTGTTTGGAAATAAGACTCCCAGGAAGAATTTTTTAAAATGTATTCTTTCATTCAGTTATTTGATCTTTGACCTTTGGTCTTTAAGGTGAATTGTTACAGTTGTTTGTTACTGCTAGAGTTCAGGTGTGGTATGTACTGTACTGTCTTTATTGGGATATGTTTTGTCTGTTTCTAGTCTTTGTTCTCTCCACCCCTCACCAATGCACCTCTTTAGTGTTCTTTAATACAGATACCTTTGTTGGTAGTGGTAGTAGTATTTCCTTCCCAACTGTGTTTCTGACCCTTTCTGTCCCTTTCTGTAAGAGTGTGTGGAATAAAATAGTTCTGATACATTTTTTTGTTTTACTTTTTATTTTGAAATAATTACAAATTAATATGAAATTGCAAAGAATAAACAAGCTGTCCATACCCATTTATACATTTTCTTCTAATGGCTGTATCATATAGTACATTCTCAAAACCAGGAATATGATACTTCTGCAGTATGTGTATATAATTATGTCATTTTATTACCTGTACAGTAAGTCCCCAACTTAACAAATGAGTTCAGCTCTGGGAGGATTGTTTGTAAGTCAGATTTGTTCATAAGATGACAGAGTCTCATACTGTACACCTGTGAAAGTTCACAACTTGAATAATCATTTGTAAGTCAGAGACTGTTTTTTATAGATTGTGTAGTTGTTTGAATCTTTCTCCTTTTTGCTAAGATTGTTCTACCTTCTGGTTTGAAAAGTTGTGAATACTCTTCAAAGTCAGAATCATGGATGGATGTACAGGGTTAAATTGGATCTTTTCCTTTACTTTGTATTATTATGTGTCAGTGCAATAAACTTTCCTCTTTAGGTGTTAATCAAAGATGTCCATGTTTATAGTTGACCTCTAATAGCAGCATCGACCCTGGCCTTTTTTTTTTCCCTAATATTTTTATCCATGTACTTAAGCCTTCTGTCATTGTTAATTTGTCTATTCATAGAACACAACAGGTTTTTTTTACTTGAGGCTTTCTGATATGTTTCCATATTTGACATTGATTGCTCTTTAGATTTTAAATGTTTTATTCTTGCTTATTGGTTTTTTTATGGATTTTTTTTGTTTTGTTTTGTTTTTTGGTACCGGGGATCGAACTCACGACCTCACACTTACCAGGCAAGCACTTGAGCCACTGAGCTAAACTCCGGCCCGCTTATTGGTTTTTTTTTTTAAAATGAAATTTCGGACTACCTTATGTACTTCTACATGACCAGGTTAACTTTTTTAATTTACAGAAAATTAACATCTTTGTGGCATTATTATCCAAGGCATAGTGTATCTTTTGTTAAAATCTACAATAGTGTCATTCATGAGTTCTTTAAAGTGTCTCATAAGAATTTGCATATTTAAGTTTAAGTATTTTATGTTTTACTATCAAATGAGTTTGTCTTTCACTAAGTTCGAAACTGTATGAAAGCTCTTGAATATCATATATTTGATTTTATATTTCATAACAGTTGAATCTTTCCATTCTTAGAAAAGATTTGTATGCAGTTGTTATTTTAACATATTTTAATTTGTAATATTTCATTTAGAATTTTTATATTCGTGTGCATAAGTGATATTAGTCTATATGTACATAGTTGCAGTTTTTGTCAAGTGTTGATCTCAAAATACTTGATTCATAATGTAGAGATATTTCCTTTTAATGTCACAGGGTATATTAAGTAATACTCAGCTTATATAATCTTTAAAGGTATGGTAGAATAACTCAGAAACCTTCTAGGCCAGTCAGTGATGGCAGACAACTTGCTGTGGCACGTGTGCCATGGTTCACTGCCTCTGAATTCTAGACCATCTGGTACAGATAAATTTGAAAATCTATAATGAAATGTAAATACTTCTAAGGAAGCATAATTTATCAAAACTGAACTCACATTTTAATCTTAGTTCAACAGTTAAATGTATTGTTGACCATGAATCTTTTTTTTTTTTTTTTTAATTAAAACTGGCTAAGTCATCTCTTGGCTGGCTTTAGCTCATTTAGGCAGGATAGCATTACCCATTACAAATATAGAACATATCACATGTAATTTATTTAGTAACTGCTTTTTAAAATTCAAAAATGGGTGAGATTAATTTGAATTATTTATGAATGGATTATTTTAATTCATAGCTACAGCATCATTTCAAAATCAGTATAATGCAGAGAAATTTTGCGTTTTTTATAGTAAGTCTTTGAAAGCAGGTATGCATTTTCCTCTTTAGCAGTGATCTCAAATTAGGTCAGTCACATGTCAAATGCTCGGTGTGGTCAGTAACTACCATAGTCACTGCAGCTCTCAAGATTCTTCTAGAATGGGGTTAACAAAACTCTATAAAGAACCACATAGCTTTTAATCTTTATGGGGCATTCAGTTTAGCCCTAACTGTGCCTCTTTGCTGTTGTAATATGGAAGTGGTCATAGGTGGTATGTAAATGAGCATTGTTGTGGTCAATAAAACTTTCCTTAGGGGCATTGAAATTACAGTTTCATATAATTTCCATGTTATGAATTTTTCCCTAGTTTTTTAAAAATGTTGAAGCTGTTCTTTGTACAAAATTAGAGTAACAGGGAATGCTTTTGCCACATTAGGTACAGTTTGTTTTTTTAAATAGACATCTATACTCTGAGAGAGTACACCTGCTTGCAAGCTCAAAGAAAAGAAGCAGAGTTATATACATGGCTGGAGACTTTCTATAGTACAGGAAGTTCGGGGAAAACCTGTAATTGTGATTGGCAATAAAAGCCTATAAAGGGCCAGAAGAGGAAAAAAGGAGCCTAGCAGAATTGGAGTTTCAGTCATGTTGACTGTAAGAATAAAAACCCCAAGCAAATAGTAGACTATTTGGAGGTTTGACCCTGTAGAATATAGTTGAGGCCATCAGGATTACTACCTGATGAGCAGGTGAGTGTGAGAGAAACTCACATAAGGTAGTGTTAAAAAACAGTCATATAACAGAGTTTATATTCACTGAGAAAAAAAATAAAAGCACTTTAGAGTTTTAAAAAAAACTAATAGTATATTCAGAATTTTAAGAGGTAAAGAATTTAAGCCATCAAAGATTATTAGTGATCTTGAAACTGTAAAACGAGGAAGCAAACTGTTTGATGATTTTGTGAATAAAAGTCTTTGAAACAATAGTTTTGGGAGAGCTGCGCAACTATTACCTAGTACTGAGTGAGCTAGGAAATAAAGCTTAGGAAATATGCCAGAATAATCCATAGTAATCAGGACATGAGAAATATATATGAGAAACAAAAAGCTATATGAGGGAGTAGAGAGTGACTTAAAGATACTGTGCATGAGGCATTGATAAAGAGAACTATATAAGCTTTTTCTGAATTCTTGAATAAATGAAACATCCTTTTGAGGGATGGAGAAAATTCAGAATTATAGAAGTTTCAGGTCTTCCTGAATTGATGTGTAGATTCATTGCACACTTGGTCAGAATCCCAAGACAATTTTGTTTGAAACTGAAAGTTTCCACAGGTGTAGTGGCACAGGCCTATAATCCCAGCAGTCACGAGGCTGAGGCAGGAGGATCATTGTGAGCTAGACCAATCTGAACTACATAGTGTGACCCTGTCTCAAAAAAAAGAAAAAGAAAAACTTAATTTTCAGATTTTAAGGTTGTTTCTGAAAATTGATGGAAAAACTAAAGTACAAGAGGCAGACTTGCTCAACCATATTTCAAAACAATGATTTATAGTGATTTAAACTGTAGTGTTGGCTGAGGAATATACATACAGATAGTGGATAAGAATGTCCTTACATGATGGTGAGGGGTGGTGGTCAGAATGATAGTGATACTTTTGCCAGGCTGGGTCTGATTCACTGAACCATAGCAGAGTCACTGACTCCTTCACAGAAAAATGATTTTCAGGGCATGCCAGAAAGAGACATGAGGGAGGTTTATTAGGCAAAGACAGAATATAGTACAGGTATTCCTTGTTTGATGACCTACCTGTTTAAAAACTGTTGAGATTTATGACTGAAAAGTACTGTTGAGACTTACAATCCATCTTTTTTTAATGTGTGTACAATTCTGTACATCTTGTTTTATAGAGCTTTAGTGTCTTTTTGGTACAGTACATCTTGTTTCTATAGTACGGTAATTTTTGCTGACTGTACCGTACAGTGCTATAGTTTTATGTTGTTATACATTACAGTACTGCATGTAAGAGTTACGCAAATAAAAGCAAAGTCATCAAGTCGGTTTCCTTTGTCCATTTATTTGTTTTGAATATTGCAGTGAACATACTATATATACAATTCTTCATTTAGTGACTACATTTAACAACCTACTCATTGGGCTGTGACTTGGTGGTTAAATGAGAAATGTCTGTATGCACTTGGGAATGTGGGTGCTCAACGAAATGAGACACCTTACAGCTGGGAACTGAGAACATCTGTACTTTTCTTAAGGGGGTGAAAAGCAGTTGGGAAAAATACTCACCCATCACCCCGCAAAAGGGTACTCATCCCAGTGATATAGGAATCATATACAACTACCAAATGGTTCAAGTAATGTAAGGAAAATATTGTAACTTCAAACTACTAGCAGGTTTGTGTTCTCTGAAATCAAAGAATGAATTCTAGGAACAATGGAGGTTAAGAGCAGAATATATTTATTGGGTAAAGAAAGTTTCTAAGAGAAAAAGGGATCTCAAGTGGGTTGCCAAGGACCCTGCTTTTCAAGGGAATTTTACAGTGCAGAACCACGAGGTAGGGCAGATCGAAGGTGGGAAAAACTATAATCAACTAATAAGATTACAAGTATTGTCCCTTAGGTAACTGATCCAGTGGGAAATCACATGGTGGGCATGAGGTGGGATTAAAAACTATGGCGAACCAATAAGATTAAAGGTATCCCTAAGATAATATTGATTAAATGGCAATCACATGGGGAAGCAAGTCACTTAGCAAGTGTTCATGGAATAAGCATGGACTTTTTCTGGAGGGGGTAGGTCAGGGACTCTGTCTGGCCCCCCACCCAAGGTGATAGATGCCCGTTTAGACTATCAGTCACTGCTGTTCATTGCTGAGGAAAGCATGTGAGCGTGGTCGTTCTGTCTTTTGTCTTCGGGTCTGGCATTTGACAAATGTGACTCTTCCACTGTTGGAATGTATTCTCATCTTCCACTCTGACTCTTGAGGGCTTAGCCCTGTCTAACTGCCTATGATATTTCTACCTAACTTAGCTGTCTATAATATCATTAACAGGCGTGGGTTTTGTTTCTTGTTTTTGAGTAGGCGATTTTAGCATTCTCTGGATTTGCCCGGCTTTTTGTTGACGCACTTAATTGGGTCACTTCCTGGTTTTCTTGTTAGGGGTCTGATAGGGATCGAGTATAGATCTGGCCTGAGGAATGTTGACATTGGGGTTGTCCTTATCTCAGGGTACCTAACTTTCCTAATTGACCGAGGCCTTGGGTAACTTCAGCTGTTACCCCTGGAAGTTGTACAATTTTTTGTCATGATTTGCTTGTCTTCTTTCTACCTATCTCAGTACCGCATGGTGATCCAATGGATTCTAGACTCTTATGTGTCGTAAGGAAAGAGCTTCAAGTGCACATTCAGTGGTAAAAGAAAAAGCAGCTACATTTCTTGAAGATAATGAGGTGCTGTGCTCAAGGCAGGGCCATGCCAATGAGAATGTGGCACAAACAGGAAAGTTGTGTTGGGGCAACAAGGAAATGAGCACAGCACACACAGAAATCAGGCTTGCAGGTTTTAAAAGATGTGCACCCCAGCCCAAGTGCCTCTCTCTGGGTCTCAATATGATTGACAGGAATGGTTCCCAAGGTACTGAATCATCTCAGGGGCTTCTAGCAAGCACATCCCTCTCAGAGTTCATTGTAGCTCTGTAGGCTCTGTTAAATTACCTACTGGAGATGTAGCCTATATTAAGTAGGGAAAAGATTACTGAAGGTCAGGCCAGGAGATCTAGTACCCTACTCCTGTGCTCTGGTCTGGAGCTTTAGAGATTGCCTGGGTCTTTGTTATTTTACTTCCTGCTTCTCACCTCAAGGGAAGGAGGATCACCCTGGGGTGTTGCCCAAATTAAACTGAGTGGAGGAGAGTGGTCTCCAGCCCCAGTTGTGCTTCCTGTACTGTTAACAGGAATTTTAATCATTTTTCTTCACTTTTTTAGTTTGTATTTATGTATGTATGTATATATGTATGTCTTTTTGAGACAGGGTCTCACTATGCCGTTCAGGCTGGCCTTGAGCTCACTTTGTAGCCCAGGCTGATCTTGAACTCACAACAGTCCTCCTGCCTCAGCCTCCCAAATGTTGGAATTACAGGTGTGTGCCATCATGCCTGGCTTCTTCACTTTTGTGTTAGTGCATATTAGTTATGCACATCCAGTGGGTTTGTTTTGCCTTGTGTGTGCATATATGAATTTTAATCTTAATTGACATTTCAAGTCAGTGGTATAAAAGTTTGATACATTTTATCTTATAACTAAAAATAAAATAGTTGCTTTTTTGTTTTAATATTTTCATTTACCTTTCAGTTTGGCAACATTTTGAAAAGTGATAAGGACCTGTTTTGGCAACATTATGAGTGACATTCTCATATGATCTTGATAGGAATATAAGTTGATACATCTTTCCTTTAGGAAAATTTGGAAATAGGGTTCAAGAACTTACCTGTTTTAAGCTTTGCACTGAGGTGCCTCCCTGTAATCCTACTATTAGGAATGTTGAGGCCAGAGGGCTGTAAATTGGAGGCCAGCCTGGGCAACTTGGTGAGATGCTGTCTCAAAAGGCAAAATGGAGAGAACCATTAACCTAGCATGCTTAAGTCCCTGGTTCAGCATCCCCTCCTCCAAATTGTGTTTTTGCCTATTTTAGTGAAATTTCCTAGGGATATCGATGTAGGAGAAATACAACTCCCAACGTGCTAGATGTCAGATATGCTGAGTTTGTATCCCCCGAAATCGAAGAATGAATTGCAAGGGACAGCGGAGGTAAAGGGTACAAAAGGGTTATTGAGAGAAACCTTCTGTGACACAGATGGGGTCCCAGAAGTGGGTTGCCACTTAAGACCTTTGTCAGAAGTAGTTTATGCAGCAAAGTCACAATGTGGATACAATGTGGGTCAAACTATAATCAACTTATAAAATTACAAGTGTAGGTGATAGCTAATGTTGATCCAATAGGAAAATGAATCACACAGCAAGGGTACATGGAAAGAACACAGGCTTTTGGTCAGGGTTTGGTCTGGATGCTCTGGTCACCCAGCTAGGGCTATCCAGCCTGGACCAGGTGGTGCTAAGTGCAGTATTATCTAAAGTTAATGTTTATCTCATAGAAAGGTCTGTAGGCCTGACCTTCTTCATATGTACTCCCAAGCCATAATTCTGATGTCTTTATTTTCCACTGCCTTCCTTGAGAGCCCAGGCCCTCTCTGACTCTATTAATTTTTATCTAATTTTGCCACCTATAATATAATGTAGAGACCTGTGTAGTTTTTTAAAAAAAACATTATTTATATCCAAAGATTATGAATTGTGTAATTGTATTTCAGTAGTGCACCGAGATGTGTTTTTTCTATGCAGTAAAATACCTGTCGTGAAGCTCTTAAGAGCTAGGTTTTTTTTTTTTTTGGTTTGGTTTTTAAAAACAGGAACACCAAAGTGAGTCTTTAACAGAGCCTGTGCTATATATAGCACAGGTTGGAACCTCCTAGACCAACCAGGGAGGTGGCCAGGGAGTGCTGCTTCTGTAGTAGCTGACGGCTCCTTTAATTGTTAAGCAGGGCTGACAGTTTGCTGTGAAGGTTGGGTATACAAAGAAGGGACCCACACCCCACCCTTGCTTCTTCCCTTGTAAAAGACAGCACCATCTTCTGAGAGGCTGGAGTGGGGCAGGACCAAAGATATTGCTCAGTGACACAGCACCTGCCTGGCAAGTACAAAGTCCTGAGTTTGATTCCCTGTACCAAAAAAACAAAACAGTATGACATGTGTAAGTGTATGTGCATCTAAAAAAGTATAAAATACATTTTAAAAATATGTTCTAGCTGAGCATATGCGCATTCACCTGTAATCCCAGCACTTGCGAGGCTGACACAGGAGGATCACTGTAAATGTGAGGCCAGCCTGGGCTACATAGTGACCCAAGGCCAGTCTGAACTACTTAGTGAGACCCCTTCGCCCCCCCCCAAAAAAAAGTCTGTCCTGGCTTTTAGGTTTGTGTAGTAAGCAAAACACAAATGTTAATGCATAATTTTATGTTCATGTGAGAAATTCATAATTGAACCAGAAGGGAATCTTGAAACCTTTGATCTAGGCATAATTATGAATATGACAGTGAACCAATTAAGCATAAATACAAGAATTTTAGTGAACCTATAGTTTAGTTCTTAATTCCTTTGTCATTCTTTGTTTTTGTATTTGTGGTTTGTTTTGGTTTGGTTTTTTTTTTTTTTTTTGTACCTGGAATTGAACTCAGGACCTTGTACTTGCCAGGCCCCTCCTTAATTTCTTTATAAAAAGTCTATTTTTTTAAATGGCTATTCTTCCTGGGCATAAAATTAATGCTATGAGTATGACTTACGTTTTTAAAAACTAAATAGATGATAGAAAGTAATGAATAGTTAAACTGAGCGCAATGGAATGTAGCTTACATTGAAACTTCCTAATGGTAAGTTCTCCCCTTGCAAGACTTGTTTGTGACTTAATATTCTATGTGTGTATATGGACACGAAGTTAATATGAAATATATTCATACTGTGGATCATAGCCAGAAAGCTTTGAAAGCTAATACAATTCAAATTAGTGTAAATCTTGATTTTTAAGGCCTAGACTTTAAGATACTATTTTCCTCTTGAATACTTAAAAATTACTTTAAGTGGGGTGTGGTGACACACACACCTGTAATCCCAGCACTTAGGACGCTGAAGCAGGAGAATTGCTTGAGTTTGAGACACCACCCTGGCTATATAGTTGAGACCCTGTCTCAAATAGAAACAAAAAGTTACGTTTATCTGATTTTGTATCCTCCATCTTCTTTTTTCTTTTTTCAAATCCATTTTATTCATAGATAAAAAGAAAAGAAGAAGAAAAAACATTACAACAAAAATTTAAAGCATATTAAGGAAGGGTCCCCCATCTTTTAAACTTGAACCTTTTTGATCTCCTTTAATTTCAAATACCTCCTCACTCATTTTTCTCTTACTTTCCATTTGTTGCAAGTTACTGTCTAGAGTGACAACACATTTTCAACGTAAGTTTTTTCAGTAATTATAGTGAGAAATTCTGTACAGTGAGTCCTAAATACTCAGGTTTTCTTCCCTATTAGTAAGAATAAAGCAAATGTATATTTAAAAATCTTTCTTAACCTTTGCTAGATCTGTATGGTCATATGTTAGACTTAGAAATAGTGACTTTAAAGTCATTGTTCTTTAAACTTCCTTGTTTCCTTATTGTCTGGAGGGCAAAGTCCAAACTAGTTAATTAACAAGGAAATCTTTCATGACTTTTCAGTCTAGTGATAGCTCCAGTTTTATTTCATTGTATTCTATGCCTCATTCATCCCACCGACCCTTTCCAAAGGTCCAATTTACTAGATACCCCTACTGTCTGTGTCCATATTGCTTATAGTAGTAAATTTTAATTCCCAATTCACTGTTTTTCTCACCCCACAGAGTTCTTTGTGGGAGGCAGTTGCATCCTCCTTCCTCACTGGACTGTCTGCCTCATAGTGTGGCTTAATAAAGATTCAGTGGGAAACTATGCAGCAGTTATAGCTCAGAGCACCTATTATATGCCTCTTGTATTCTGATACAGTACAATCATATCATACTTGATTTGCACAAAAATTATATACAACACACACGATATACCTGTTTCTTCAGTGAAAAGCTTTAGCATCGAGTAGTATTACATACTGGGGTTACCTAGTAAAACTGCACCATTACAATGCTGTGCTCCACCTGAGGTTCAGAGTAGAAATGTTTTTATGTAATGAAAATAAAACAACATTTTTATTCACTGTTTTTCCCCCTTTTAAATATAGCTGGTGTATTCTCAGCAGGCCTTGCTCCAGCTGCATTTGTGCCAAATCCATATATTATTAGTGCTGCTCCTCCAGGAACCGATCCATACACTGCAGCAGGTTTGGCTGCAGCTGCAACATTGGCAGGTAACTACTGTTCATCCTTACTGCTTGTTATGGATTTAGTTTTAATTTTGTTATAAGCTTTATTTTCATCCATTTGGGAATTTGAAATTCCTATGGAAAACTGACACATCCACAGTCCAGGGAATTTATTTTTCAACTGTAATGCTACAGGGGAAAGCCTATGCATTAACTTTTTCTTCCATATACATAGTTGGTTTGCTTCTCTGTTTTGTAGCTTTAGAAATCTTACCACTGTTGCCCATGCATCTCCATTTTAATGACCAATCCCAGTACTCACAAAGATGTTGTAAAGTTACTTGTCTGAAAATGAACTGGAGGTAGATGGAATCAGTACCCAGGTAAGGGATTGTGTAAAGATCTGCAGCAATCTTGAGAGAATGCATAGCTAAAAAGTTTCTTGAGCACTGTTAAAATATGCAAACTAGGGGACAGAAATGTAGGATGGAGTTGGAAAGAACTTAGGAGAAAATTGTCAAACCCCAGACCACCATGGAAAATCTGAAATAAAAACCAGATCTGTAAGGGAGAGTAACTTGTCATCAGGCACACTGAGCTTTTTGGTGCCATGTAACTGGATATGAATATATAAAATGCTGATATATTATGCATAGAGAACCATTTACCTCTGAGATGGGCAGAAGCAGCTTTAAGAGGTGTTTTAATTTGGAAATAAGTACCCCTGTACATTCTGAACTTAGACTTATAGCAACAGTACTGCCCAGCAGAAATACAGTTTGAGCCCAAAAGTGTAATTTAAAATGTTCTAGTAGCCACAACATAAAAGTAAAGAACAGATAAAATTAATTCGAGTAATACATTTGATTTAGCCCAACATATCTCCAATATTGCCATTTCAATATGTAATCAATATTTTTAAAATTATTAATGGATCTTGTTTCTTCATGCCAGTCTTTCAAAATCCTATGTAAATTACAGTCTTAACAACTTGTCTCAGTTTGAGTCCTCCATCTTTAAGTTGTGCAGTAGCCACAAGTGGCAGGGTCTTGTTTTGTTTTTACAGTGAATCATTTCTTCATAAAGTCTTCATTGTTTTAAAAGTTCTCACTGTAGGTTGTGCTTACCTTGCTGTCTTCAAAAATACCTTTTGCCTTTATAGGAGTAAAGCTTTTAATTTTAGTGATTCAGTCAGTTATACTAGGGTTTATCTTCTTTGAAAACAAAGTAAAACCAAGAATTTCACTTTTTAAAATACACTAATTAAATATCCTAAAATGTGACAGTGTTGATATGATTTTAGGACACTTGTTCTGTCAGGAATCATGGCATTTTATTCATATTTAAATGAATAAAATTCATTTACATTGCTTATTGTGCATAATTCTCTTTACTTTCCAAGCATCAAATAAAGTAGAGCAGAAACGATTTTGTTTTTCTCTAGTTTGCTTTCTGGTTTCTATTCTTCTTGTACGTATTTTATTTGGTTCTTTATTTTAGCTCACTAGTCTTGTTTTCTTTCCTAGCCATGTAGACATTGACATTTTATTCGTTTTCATATAAAATTGCTTTGTGAGAATTTTTACTAATTCTGTTTCAAATATGAAGAGTATTTTTAAAGCTAAAGAAGAAAATAATTGTAATTTGTTTCAGTAGTCATAAAATACTACTTTTTAGGACTTAGAAGTGAATTGCCCTTAAGAAATCTTATATTTTTATGGTATCTTGTTGTAACAACTATAAATTGATACATGTCAGGACATGTTGAATAGGTGGTTAAGCCATTTCATTTGTAGCCTTAGGTTTTGTTTCACATCTTTCCATTAAGACCCCTGCTTGAATACTTTCTCTTTTAATAATCTGTCCTTGAATACTTAACAGAATCAGAAAAAGCAGAAAAGGTATTGCAAAGGATTATAGGGATATCTTCTGCTCTGAATTTTATTCCTTGTTTCCATTTATAATCTAATGCTAGGTAACCAGCCTTATGTATAAAATCCAGTGACTTTTTTTTTTTCTTTGTGGGATGTGTGGGGTTTAGGTCCAGCAGTGGTTCCGCCACAGTATTACGGTGTTCCATGGGGGGTATATCCAGCCAATTTATTTCAGCAACAAGCTGCTGCTGCAGCAAACAACACAGCCAGTCAGCAAGCAGCGTCACAAGCTCAGCCTGGACAGCAGCAGGTAGGCCTTCCTTCACAGACTTAATATTTGAGGACTCTTTCAAATTCCATGAGCTCCTGCTGCGTGAGATCTTTTCTGTCTTTTGCTTCTTGCTCGGCATGCAGTTGGTACAAAACTATTCGTTGCTTTTTTTTGTTTGTTTTTTCCCCTGACCAATATTATATGAATTTAAAAGATTTGGCTGTGTTCCATTTCTATCTTGAAAGGGCTTCACAACTTTTAAATTTATTTTCATCACTTCTTAAAAGTACCCTAATAATGTTCCTGAAAAGATACTGTGGTTCTTGTCATAAACAGTAAGAAAAAACTGGCTGCATTAAGAATTCGTATACGCATTTGCCATTTACCTGTTAAGTCTACACTGATTTGAAATGAATGCCCCTTCTTTTTTCTCCAGGTATTTAAATTATAAGTTTAAATATTAATGTTTCTGACCATTAAAAGATTGCTAGAAACCTTACATTTTTAAGCAAGGTGAAATATTTTCATTAAAGTTCACCTTTAGTTTCTTAAAACGGAAAGTGTCCATTGTGAGATTTTTACAATTTTCAGCCTTTCAAAGAGCTATCTTGTTAAATACTGTTAGAAAAAAACAGCAGCAAAAAAGATCATACACACTGTTGATAAATATCAGAATTGTAACTATCTTATTCATCATATTTTACACCAAAGAAGCAACCTAATGATAAGCGTGGTATTGCTTACTTAGCAGTTAAATTTTATTGTTTCTTTTAATGTTTTAAAACTATGTTTGATGCTCTGTAGAAATTGTCCTTTGACACAGTCCTTTTATATCATAGCTCAACGTCAGTTAATAAACTATGTTTTAACTGGTATCTTTTTTGACCAAACATAAAAATATTACACATTACCTTAACAATCCACATACGTGTGTTTGATGCTTACTTAGGTTGGCTCCTGAATTGTTTGAGCATTCGTAAAATTCATGATTAAGTTCATCTTACTTGTATATAATTACTACAGTAATTGAGTGCTACTTCTTAGTACAAGTTCATCAGATTTAAGAGCGTCTCATTTTGTTTTGATGTTAACTTCTGTTTTTTCCCACACTAAGGTTTTATACTGAAAGCAGCTTTTACTACTTTTAAAGTTTCTGAATTCCTGAACACTTGGTTTAATTTGAAGATTTTGCTCTGTATTGCAATCTCATAACAAGCAATAGTATTTTCAGCTTTGGAAAATAATTTTAATAAAATGTGATTTTTTGTTTGTTTGTTTTCATCTAAGTTTTTACCCAGAGACCCTCTTGAAATTTGATGTTGCTTTATGAGTTGTTCTATTTGTATTTATTTTGGTACCGGGAATTGAGTTGTTGCAGTTGTAAAGAACAAATTATTTTGTAATTTTGCATACTAAATACACATTTTATTGCATATAGAATGTTGCATGTTCAAGAAATATCCCAAGTCTTCTTGTAATATGTATATAGTTGTTCAAGAAAAATTCATTATATTTATAATACAGCTTTTAAGAAAGTCACCTGTCCTTTGTAGGTTCTTCGTGCTGGAACTGGTCAGCGTCCTCTTACTCCCAACCAGGGTCAACAGGGACAGCAAGCAGAGTCACTTGCAGCAGCTGCAGCTGCAAATCCAACTTTAGCATTTGGTCAGGGTCTTGCTACAGGCATGCCAGGTATGTAATTGTTTTATTGCAGGGTTGGTTTTGTTGTTGGGGGTCCTGGGGATTTGTAGAAATTTGAATAGATTTGCAATGTTAGATGGTACATTCTCACACTGAAGAGTGAATAAATCAAGAAATGTTTCTAAAGTCTTACCTATTGTTTGTTTTGTTTTGTTTTTTGATTTTTTTGGTACCGGGCATCAAGCTCATGACCTTGCGTTTGCCAGGCAGGTTCTTATGCTGCTGAGCTATATCCCCAGTCCAAGTGTTGCCTATTTTGTAATGAATTATTTAGAACTTAGACATGAAATCAGTGTAGACTTAACAGGTAAATGGCAAATGCGTATATGAATTCTTAATGTAGCCAGTTTTTTCTTACTGTTTATGACAAGAACCACAGTATCTTTTCAGCTGAATTTACCCTAAAATTTTCAGTGTTGTGCTTTAAGAAGTTAAAACCAATTGGTTAGTGTTTGTTTGCAAGGCAAATAGTTACTATTGAATTTGCAACTAACATGTTCTGCTTTGAACATTTTCACACTTGTTTAGCCCATTTATAGCATTTTGAACTAATATTTTAACTTAATAGCAGTAATATTTATGCCTATAATGTCTAATGTATAGAAAATTACAGTAGAGTATGTCTGTCCAGTGCCACTGTAGAAAAGGACAACAAGGTACATTTTTTGTGAAGTAGATTTTTGTGAAACCAGATGTAAAATCTGTAGTAGTAATGGAGAAAGGAAAGTATTTTTCTTAGACCAGAAAACCAGCACTTTTTTTACATTTGTGAGGCTATTATTTTGGTACTGGGGATTGGACCCATTATTGTTCTGGGGTGGGCAGGGTCTTATCTTCTTGGCCTGGCCCTGCCCTGCCCCCACCCCATCCCCCTTTTCCTTTTCCTTTCCTTTTCTATCCTTTCCTTTCCTTGCATGGGAAATAACACTTTCGCTCCAGCTTCAGCCACTGGTGGGTACATGCCCAACTGTCCCATCAAGCAGCTTGTACCAGTGGTGATCTAATCACTTTTATCAGTCTTTTTTACTAATAAGATTAATAAAAAGGCACCCAGTAGAACAGTCTTGTATGTACCACCAATAGTGCAAGCCACCCAGCAGTGAGTCATGCAAATTACAGCTGACCCCATTCAGCCCCATCATGACCATGTTAGCCCAAAGCCCCCAGTATTCTACCACTGAGGCTGTACACCAGTCCCATTGTGTGTGTGTTTCTATTTTTCACAGTGCCGAAGTCCTCAGCTGTGCTCCCTGGTAAGCGCTGTGCTACATTTCTAGTCCTTTTTTAAATTTTGAGACCTGGTCTTATATTGTGCAGGCTGCCTTGAACTTGTGATCCCCTTGCGTCAGACTCTACAGTAGCTGGGATTACACTTTTTGACCACCTTGCCAAGTTCATTGTGCTTTAAAAGTGAAATTTAAATATAGTGGTTGAATATTGATAGATAACACTTTCCATTCTTTCCACTTCTGAAAATTGCTTTTCTAAGTATGGTATTTTTTACTTGTGATACATGAGTGGTTACTTCTATTACAACTATATGGATTACTTGTTAATGAAATGAGTTCTTTTCCATTTAATTATAATATAGTTACATTTTCTATTTAGATCATTTAAGAAATGTGTTCAAGTATTTTGGGAAACATCTTCTTACATGATCGAAGGTTTCTTTTATGTATTAATTACAATAAATACTTCCCTGTTTAAAGATTTCTGTTCTATAGCAGTTGCATTCATTCTATTCTCTCTGGAATCTTGAGGACTAATTTATCATCTTTTCTAGTTGGCTAGATAAAAGAATTTCATAGTTGTCCTTAAAGTAAAAGTAATAAGTAGAGGTCATTACTTTCTTTTTTTTTTTTTTTTTAATACTAGCTATATATTTGCTTCTCGAGAGGCTAACTGTACTGGTGCTATTGTGGATTAGAGACCTTTGCAAAAACAGCCTTTTGAGAACTGTACCGTGCATCTGGAGTTTGTTTTGTGTTTGGTACGTTTGCAGTACATACTGATTACATTCCTCATGAGAAGTTAGAATGTGTGTACAACATAGCTGCCTTTTTTAATCCCCTTTTCTTCTGCTTCTTCCCCTCCCCATCTTTTGGTCCCCTTCCCTTTTACAAAAATCTGTTTCCTTATTTCCTATTACTTTTGTTTCACTTGTTATATTTTGGGCTTCTTATATAAGAGAAACTATGAGATATTTGTGTATCTGATTTATTTCATTTAACATTATGATCTGAGGTTACATCTTTTTCTACAAATGACTCAAGTTTATTCTCCTTTATGGAAGACTAGTACTCCACTGTATGTAAATATCACATTTTCTCCATTCGTGTTGATGGACATGCAGGCTGCTTCTAAGATTTAGCTATTATGAATTGTGCCCTTATATGAACATAGGTAATAATTATCACTGTAATATGATGGAATTTTTTGTTGTTGTTTTTGTGTGGTTTTTGTTTTGTTTTGTTTTTGGCTTTTTGAGACAGGATTTCACTATGCAGTTCAGGCTTGCCTTGAACTCACTTTGTAGCCCAGGCTGACCTTGAACTTGCCGCAGTCCTCCTGCCTCAGTTTCCCACGTGCTTGGGATTACAGGTGTGTGCCACCATACCTGGCTTAATATGTCTTTAACTTTTTCAGGAAGATACCCAGAAAGGGAATAGCTGGGCCAAATGAAATTTCTACTTTTACTATCTTGAGGCATCATCATACTGATTTCTATGGTGGTTTTGCCTAGTTTACACTCCCACCAACAATGTAATGAAGCTGAAGTGTTTATATGTATAAGGAAGCAGGGTTTAAAAGAAATCTGTTGGGAAATTTTGAGAGCTGCTAAGACTACTATGGGTTTTCAGAGTTTTTAGCCACCAGTAGAAAAGGGAAAGAAGGTCTTAGAGAAACAGCAGTCCTTCCTGCCCAACAGCATTTCAGTGGAGCCGGCATAGTTTTCCTGCCCTGTATTGTTTGGTGCTGTCTGTCACTGTTACTGGTCTCTTCTGGATTTTTTATGCTGGATATGTTATTCGAACTTGTAGCGGTCCTCCGGCCTTGGCCTCCCAAGTGCTGGGATTACAGGCCCGCGACACCACACTGAGCTACAGTTCAGACTTCTTTTTAATCTTACTAAAAACATCAAAAGTATTTTGTTATTTTTATCACCTTTGGTTTTAGGAGTTACTTTTGTACTCAACTTTTTCTTCTTTCCATTCGGAGAGAACTGTTGCTTTCTTTTGTTCAGTGAACTCAATGTTGGTAATTTTAGAAGAAAATCTTTTGTATTTGTCAAAACTAATTGTGTCGCCAGGTGTGCTGACACACAGATGTGTGATCCCAGCACTGAGCAGGTTGAGGCAGGAGTATTGCCTGTCTCAAAAAGGAGAAAAAAAGAAAAGAAAAGAAAAGAAAAGAAAAGAAAAGAAAAGAAAAGAAAAGAAAAGAAAGAGATAGAGAATAAAAAGATTATATCTTTGGAGTGATGATAAAAATAGGTTAGATTTTGAGGCAGGTCCTAAAGCAAATCGTATTACTTAACTTTTTGGGCCACAATATACAGCCCCTTTAGTTACTTTCCTCTGAACTTTGATTTCACTTTAGGAAAATAAAGATATTTTACATTTATTTCTTTCTCAGGAGGTTCTGTTTATTCATTTTAACTATCATCCTTATGAATTTGCATCTGCATTTTGGCTCTTTTCCTAACATTTAACACATTTTTTCAGTTGTACCAGAAGTTCACTGTGTATATTCCAGCCACTCCACAAAATGAAGATGTCAGAAAATGAATTCATTTTTTCTATATTTGCTTATCTTACTATTCACTGCATTTCACTTATTAACTCTGTCTTGCCCCAGAACTAGAAACTTCCTTCAATCTTAAAGTTATTTCTAACTCTTGGTTTTTCTTCTGTACCTGTGTTCAAAAATTTCCTCCCACACCCCCAGGCAATGGGCCCTATGGTCTTGCACAAGGTAAGGCAAGCGCTCTGCTACTGAGCCACACTCCTCACTGCTCAGTGACTGCCATTTCTCCCATCATTTTATCTCATGTTTGTTATTTTCTTTTGATCTTTGCTGGAATTTTTCAGCTTTTCCTTTTTCCTCTCACTGACTTCTGCTAATCTCTTCTGTGTATCTTTTTATTCCCTTTTCACAAATCTGTGTCAGTTTATGTTGTTGTGTTTCCTAACATTTTTCATGATCTAGTCCCAGACTACCTTTTTAAAACATAATCTGTCTTATCCCTCTGCAATCCTATGCTGTAGCATAACACTACATACTGGTGTCTCCAAGCACATTATATACTTTATTCCTCAAGCCCTAGCTCATGTTCTTACTTTTGGGGGTTTTGTTTTGTTTTTGTTTTTAAACTTAAAATGTCCTTTTATAAATTTTAAACAAATTTGGGATGTATTTTTTTGTCTTGGTTACTTTTTTCTCATTGCTGGGACAAAATACCTGACGCCCAAAGTGGAGGAAGGAGAGGTTTATTTCTTGGGGCTTTTAGTCCATGCTTAGTTGGCTCCAAGGCAGGGTGGTGTGGCTGAGGCGCTGCTGTTCATGGCGGCTGCAAGCGGCAAGAGCAAACCGAGCCAAAGAGGGAGAACTCACCCCCATTCCAACCTTACATTGTATGTCAGCACCACCCCTGGGCGGGTGCAGAACTCACATCACCAATCCCAGTGCTACACAATGAATCCATCATAAAAATGCTAGATTCAGCCACTTCCATCACTACATGAGGCTTGGGGGAGCCATCTATATACAAACCATAACAATTTTTTTGTTTTGATCTTTTTTTTAAAGAGAATATAACCAAAATAAAACATAATAAAGCCAATTAAAACCATGAAAGTGATACAGGACTTCAAAACAAAGTAATAGGAAATCACCAGTGGCAACCATATTGCCTCTTATTGTCTTCAAAATGACTGCCCATACCATCAGACATAATAAAGTCATACAAAACAGAACAGAATAAAACCAGTCAAAAACAAAACAATGAAAGCAATACAGGACTTCAAAACAAGATAGTCAGAGATCAACAATGGCTACCATAATATATCTTGTTATCTTCGAAATAGCTGCCCATCCCATTAGATACAATAAAATCAAACAAAACAAAATAAAACCAAATAAAACAAGGGAAATGATACAGGACTTTAAAACAAGACAATGAGGAATTAACAATGGCTACCACCTTCAGAAGGAAATCCTCCATAGTTGCTGTATTATACATTGTTATCCTCTAAATACATGCTCATACTACTGGCCTTAGACTTGCAAAGTCGACCACACAATACAGTCGTTAAGTTGTTTTTTTTACTTCAGTGGCTATCATCTCCTCTGTGTTTCTCTGAATCAGCTAATTGCTTTGGGGCAGGGGGTAACTTCTTTTACTAGCCTGCGCGCAGGGCAGCTCACAGGAATGGGTTAGCTTGTTCTTGGTTTTCTTCCCACTGGCTCACAGGAAGGGGTTAGCTTCTTGGTTCTCTTCCCCTGTTTTGATTTTTCTAAATCCAACTTTCTATTTTTTGTAATTAACTTTGCATCTCATCATTTAATATGGCCTCCTTTCCCATTGCTTACTTCTTAAAAATTACTCTTGTGCCTTTCTGTAACACATTACTTGCACCTCTTTTTAGTACTTCTCTTTGCTTCACATTTTACTTAACTATTTGTGCTTTATTTTCCCAGTTCTGCAATACTTATTTTAACATGTTTAAAGATGAGAAATGTCTTAAAGTAGTCTCATTACTCTCTGAGAAGTTACTAAATCAGTTATGTGTTAGAGTAAGTGACACTTTAGAATTAAGAAAATGCTGTATCTCCACTAGTAGATGGTATAATTCACAAGTATGGAGACCATGTCTTTTAAATCCTTCTTGTTATACTATTCCTTTCTAATTTCATATCTTTTCTTTCCCAACCCTTAACTCAAACTTAGCCACTCACAGACTTTCTCAGTATGGTAGAAATTATAGCTTAAATGCTTACATTAGAAAATAAGCAACGCTGAAATTAATGAGCTAACTAAGCATCTATCTGGAAACTAAAATAGAGCACACCCAAAGAATATATAAGGAGCCAGAGATTTAGCTCAGCAGCCTAAGCACCTGCCTGGCAAGCACAAGGTTGTGAGTTCAATCTCCGGTGTCACAAAAACAAAAAAAGAATGTATAAGGAAGCAAATACTAAAGGTAGGAAGTGATGTGAATAAAATGAACAATATACAAAAGCATGACGTATCTCTGGTTTTTTTCTTTGAAAAGGCTAATAGTGTTGTAATCACCTGTGAAAGGCTTATCAATGAGAGCAGGGCTGGAAATTCACTCAGAGGTGGGGCACTTGCCAAGCATGCACAGGGCCCTAGGTTTGATCCTTAGCATTGCAGAAAAAGAGAAGGCATAAATAACCATTAACCATAAAAATGTAACAATTATAAACTGCAGGGAAGTACTGTATCTTATGTTAATAGACAGGAAAGTATGGATTGAATAAACACATTGCGATTAGTTATAAAACTTGGGCCAAAATAGGACTAGTCCTTAGCTCCTCTCTTTGTATACCCCACATCTAGTCTTCTTACAGTGACCTATAGTGATCTAGTCTCTTCTTGCCATTTTGATTATTCTCACCCTGTTGTTACCATATCAGATTATTTTCTGCTCCCTCCATTTGGAGAGCTATTTCTGTATGAGTCAGCTTGACTTATTCCCTCAGTTCCTTTGGATTTTTGCCTCGTACATCTTCTGGTTTCAGAGGTTCTTCTTGACCCCCCAGCAACTACTGTCATCATCCAATACTTCTTATTCATTCTCCTTGTTTACATTTTATCTCCCGTCAGTGCTTGAAACAATCTGGAATACTTTTATTTTTTATTTGCAGTAGAAAATTATCTCTTTGGGATAATACTTTCTTTTTTTTAAAGTTCCTCACAGTATCCCGATACATAGAGTAATGCCCGGTTTGTATAGTAGCTACTTTATAAATATTTGTCAAGTGGTTGAATGCATAAACAGTGAATGAATTAAACTAAGTTGGAAATGGGAGAGGGAAAAAAAAACATTCTGTGGTAACAGGAAACATGACATCTTTGGGGAGTTTGAAACCTCTTTATTTGCAGAATTTAAATGGTATAGGAGTGCCAGGTGAAACTAGAAAGGTGGCCAAGGACCAACAGATCATATTGTGGGCCATATTTGGAGTTTTGCTTTTCATTTTAAACCCTTTGGAAGGTTTTAAGTGGTGTGAAGTGTGAGATTGGATGTGAAAAGATCACTCTGGAGAAGAGATTATAGAAATGAGGCAAAAAAAACTAGACAGACCACATAGTTCTAGACAGACGGCATTGGCAATCAGAAGAATGGGTGAATTTGAGAAAAATTTCAAAGATCAAATAAACAAGTCTTGGAGGAAATGACTGTAGGCAAATGTCGCTCTGGGAATTCAGTACACTGTTTGGTTAAATAGCATTTACAGGCTATTTGATTTTTGAGCAGCAAAATGTCTACATTGGTTAACTTTAATATTTTAGTTCATTCAGGTATTAAATAGACAATAATGCTTTCAAGCAAGAATATTTTGTGTATCTTGAATTCAGGACTAGGCTATATGCACCAGCTAAAACTGTTGACTAGTTACCTATAGCTTGAGACTTCCTTGTAATATGGCTGTTTTATTAACAATATGCTAATGCCTGAATTGCTGTATTTACTTAAAATATATGTCAAAACGTTAGTGATGTATAGTGTTTATCCCAGCATTGTTCACTATATTTGAGCTGAATTTAGTCTACTGTGTTTAAAAGCAAGAGTTTTCATGCTGCTTTATGTCTGTAATTTTACTTTGACTTTTTTTTTTTTTGCATAGTCTTAAATAGAGTAAAACAAAAATTGATTCTGGAGTATAATTCAGTACATTTTCACAGTTAGACAGACTGCTGCCTGTATAAGGCAGGCAGCCTTTCTCAGCCTGAGTTCCAGAACATTAACCTTGTTAACCCTATAGTATCTACCATTATTTATATATATTTAACTTCTCTCCTCTGCCTCTAGAGAGTACTCAGTATGTACCATCCTTGGGAAAATTAACAAAATTTGTCACTTGAATGGTTTTGTTTGTTCTTCAGTTCAGAGGTGGAATCCCTTGAGAAAGGCTGCCCAGGGGTAAATTTCACTCTCCTGTAGTTAGGGGTAATGCAGATTGTTACCTGACTTAAGCTCAAGTCTACAATGAAACTGATGTCTGTGCTTTTATTCAAACTCTAACTTGAGAACCTTTACAAATATCTTACAATTTTATTTGTTCAGATCACATTTTAAGTTTGTAAAGAGAGGCTTCCAAATGAAAATCTAAGGAAATATTGGTAATGACACACTTGGTTTACTTTAGAACTTTACTGAAATTGTATAATGAAGTTAAACATTTTTATAGTGTTCTGCCTCATTTTCCTATCCTATTTCTTGTCTCACCACTGACCAGCTGGTAATATTTTATACTGTCAGATTTTGGGAACCTGTGGTAATTACATTAACAAAAGTAATTTTTTTGTGGCCTGTAAGTAAGACATTTCTGTTGAAGGTATTTGGTTAAATTTAGAGAAAAAATATTTAACTACATTGTGTTACTGCTTCATGTATTTAGTGACACCTTGTCAATTATGTTGCTTTTCATATAGAAGGTATTTTAGGGGCTTTATAGTAATAGTATAAAATAAGTGGTGTTTTTGGTTGACATCACAAATGCAAAGGAAAACAGATATGCATGTTTCTATAATAAGTGCTTATATTAATCAGCATTTGTTTTGTTATCTAGGCTATCAAGTATTAGCTCCAACTGCCTATTATGATCAGACTGGTGCCTTAGTGGTTGGCCCTGGAGCAAGAACTGGCCTTGGAGCTCCAGTTCGATTAATGGCTCCAACCCCTGTTTTAATTAGCTCGGCAGCAGCACAAGCTGGTAAGTTTAGCTAAGATCTTTAGGGCTATTATTCTTCTGTTCAAGATACATTTTAAAATTATAGAATGCTGCTCTGGTTATTTTGAAGAAGTATCTGAAATTTATTTTACAGCAGCAGCGGCAGCAGCAGCTGGGGGAACTGCAAATAGTCTTACGAGCAGCACGAATGGTCTGTTTCGACCAATTGGCACCCAGCCGCCGCAGCAGCAGCAGCAGCAGCAGCCACCAAGCACTAATCTTCAGTCTAATTCATTTTATGGGAGCAGTTCTTTGACTAATAACTCCCAGAGCAGTTCTTTATTTTCTCATGGACCCGGTCAACCCGGAAGTACATCTCTTGGCTTTGGAAGTGGTAGCTCTTTGGGTGCCGCTATAGGCTCAGCCCTCAGTGGATTTGGTTCATCAGGTAAGTTTGTTTTTAAGATAAGTGCACTCTGCTAAGTGGCTTTGAGATATTTGTGTATTCTGATTATTAAAATAAGCAATAATAGCATACAGTATAGAAAGGACAAGAGTAAAGTGTTTATGGGCTCAATTTTGTATAAGGAAAAAAACCTACAGATCTCTTAGATTATTAATGTTTAACCCATTTCTAGTAGCACATCCTTTATTCAAATGTAATATTTCTTTTTCCTCCTAGCTTTAACAGTTTATTACTATAATTTTTCTTTTAGTAATGTTGTTTATAACAGTATATGTTGACTGGTAGTTCTTATTCTCCATATAATTTTGTTCGAGGAGGTAAATACTTTAGCATTTAAAATTTTTGATGCTTTTTAAATAATTGTATGCCTGTCAGATGATTCATTCTTACTAGGTGCTGGTGGTTTGTTATGTTTCTTTGTCATATGTATTTGTATGTATAATGAAACATTCTAAACAAGCCCTTAAGAAACTACCAGTATACTTTGTTTTAGATTAAATAATTTAGGCTTTGTCACTAAGAACTCATTTAAAGGGGTATCTTAGTATTATATAACACTTAAATCATAATTTTAAACATTTTCACAAAAGACTATTTCTGTTAACATAATAGAATCTTTAATATCTGTTTCTCATCTGTTTCTCCACCACATCAAATTACATTCTTTCGTAGTATGGAAAATGACAAAACTAACATAATGCCAGTCCTCACAGGCTTACCAGCTCTCTGGGAATGTGCCTTCTGAACTTCTAACCTTCGTATTTATAGAAGGAATGGTCTAGAATAGCTGTAAACATTAGATGCAGAATGCTGTTCTTGTTCTAATGAAATACAATAAGGAAATGTCTCGCTTGACTAAAACAGAATTTTGTAAAGAATGGTCACAAGAACTGAGAAAGTGCAGTGAACATAGATTTGGTTTAGTCTTTCAGTTTTTCAACTTAGGTTTTTTAATTCCTTTTGGAGTTCAGTAGTTTTAGGTCAAGCTCACACATCCTGTAAGATTCATTCCTGTTTCTACCACAATTGGTACATTCCCCCCGAAGGATCCTAAATATTCCAAGGAAAATGGAAAGAACATATAACTTAAAAATAAAAGTAGAAATAACTAGTTTTCAAACTACAGATTGTCAGCTGTAAAATAGGGCTTTGATAAACTCTGTGTGCCCTTTTTAAAGTGTTGCTGATGGCCTGGCAGACTTGTAGATCCCCCTACTTAGTTCTTTGTATTCCTATTTCTCTTCATTAAGACTTTCCCTATACCTTTAGGAAATAGTTGGCATGAACATTTTGTTCCCTAAAGATGCCTCTTTCCCAAAAACTGAATTTCATGCCTACTTTTCTTATAAGCATCATTTGCTCAGTTCGACATCCAACCTGGGTAAGGTCTGTTTGACCTCATTCAGACAGTGTTAGTAATTGCCTCCCCTGACTACCACTTAACAGTCTGTCACCTCCTATTGGATGTGGTGTGAGAGTTACTCAAGTACTATGCATACAGCAACTCTTACAAGTCTGCTCAATGCTACTTCACACTGTGATAATTGCATATGTATATGAAAGCTAAAATATGATTATGTGCACACATAGTTTTTCTCTTTCCTATATTATTGTTGAATAGTGTTAAGTATACTAGCTTATGATACTAGGTTGCCAGGAAATTTTGCCATTGTAATATAGTAATTAAATAATTCCTTATACTACCTATTACTTTATAAGTACTGTTGCAATTGGAAGTTTGTAATTTAACATTTTATGCATAGTAAATGAATGATTAGTGATTCCATTCTGTCTAGTTCTTAGATATCTTAGGTACATTTTGTTTCATATGTTACATGTAATTTAGGCATATAGTAAAACTTAAAGAACCAGTTTCTTTATGTTAGAAGTAACATCTGACTTGTTTTTGAATGTTCAGCATGATATCTTCTTTTCAGAGAAGAGTTAATATTGAATGTTTCAAAACTGGTTGCTTTGGTTATTTATCAGAGGAATGATCATACCGGTCTCTCATTAGAGAGCCATTGTCCTTTATCAGATCAGTTGTTTTTTGAAATAAATAGGAATTTAAAGTATATTGTATAAGGTGAATGTTTTCAAAAAAATCACTTTGACAGTGTCCTTTTAAATTAGTGTAGTTAATGTAGTATATATTGACAATTTTGCTAAAACCAACTCAAAAAGAGCTACTTTTTACATTAACATTTATATTTATTTTTGCTATTAAAATGCATATAGCTACCTACCAGTTTCCTGTTATATGATGTTTTAAATGTAAAATATTTATTAATATGCAGTTAATTTTTCAGAAACTGAATTGACTGGTATTAAAGGTTGAGAAGCACTATAGTCTCTTGTCTCATTCAGTAGCATGAGCCTGAACTTCTTTTCTTTATAAAATTTTGAATTTGGCAAAACCAGTGTAATTTTGATTCCTTTCTGTGTTACAAATTTAACTTGGTTTACCCATCATGTCTTCTGCTTAATTGTTTCTTTAATACATACCCTGTATGGCCTACTTGTATATAACTTTTGATTTGAAAAGCCAGATTTAGTAGAAACTTTACAATTCCTTGAAAAGAATTGCCATATTGGTCCGAATATAGAGCTTATCCTTCAAAATTTTATTTGGCAGATTAAGAAATTGTAATGTGAAATTCTGTTAGAATAAAGGTATTCATGAAAGAAGCTAGTGCTTAGAAATGAGAAGAAAGTATACTTAAAAGTAATTGACTCATAAAGAGACTTGAGAATTGGGAGTTTAACATATAGTAAAAAATTTGATTATCAAAATGGATGTTAACATCCAAATCTTAGGTTTTGTCTTGTAAACATGCATTATTCACCAAGACCTACATGGTATTTTATGACTTTGCTGCATACAAAAAGAAAAAATATTAGAGGGTTAATAGAAATAAAAAAATTGGTAGTGTTACAGGATGTGAAATAAGATAAATAGTACATTGGGGGGAAATGTCATCTATCTTTTACTTGAGTAAGGGGCTCAGGAGATGTACTGGATTCTTAAGGATGAAGAGTCCTAGGACAGGAAGTGAAAGCATGTCTATGGTGTGGTAATAGTCTTTAAAAATAAATGTAGTGTTTTTATATACATGTTTTGTATATAATGTAATGTTTGGGGAAGAGGGAAAATGTGTAGTATGGAAAATACTTAAAGAGTTAGCTCCCGTCTGTATTTCACAACTGACTGATATTCGGGCCAATATGGATTTAAAGGGTTATGTTTTGAACACTGCAGCAGCCAAATGAGTTGTGAACGGTGAAGGAAATGTTTTAATATTCCATTTATAAATCTAATCTTAGCACTGAGTCTAAGAACCAGGTTTCAGGGATTAGGATAATACCAAAATTAATCTTACTGGAGTTGAATCTTTAGCATGTCTTAAAAGTAGACAACTTGCAATTCCAGGATTTACAAATCATACCAGGGTATTAAAGCACAGTAATCATACATGTCAGCAATAAGTATGAGTGAAATAATGAAACGTGACTGGTCTGTTAAGTATTTGGTTACTTTATTGGGGTGCATTTATACCCTTTTATGATTAATAAGTTAGTGCATATAGCTATCACAGTAATTATCTTTTCCATAATTGTTCTAAAAATAATTATTGTGATCACTTCTGTTATTGCCCAGCAAGAGTTGGGGGTAGGTTTTATTCAGTTAACACTGTATGTAATTAGGGTTTTTTTTATTTCTTCTTCAGTTGGCAGTTCTGCAAGTAGTAGTGCCACAAGGAGAGAGTCTCTATCTACTAGCTCTGACTTGTACAAAAGATCTAGTAGCAGCCTAGCACCCATAGGGCAACCATTTTACAATAGTCTGGGATTTTCCTCCTCTCCAAGTCCAATAGGCATGCCTCTGCCAAGCCAAACTCCAGGACATTCACTTACGCCACCGCCATCACTTTCATCACATGGATCCTCATCCAGTTTGCATTTAGGTAAAAAAAAACCCAAAACCCTTTTTATTTGTATATATACATGTATGTGTGTTTGTGTGTGTTTATAATATATGTAAAATATTTGATGTTGGATAAAACATGCCAAATTGCTTTTGCTTTTGGATATTAGCTGTTACTGAAAGCTCTACTTTACTGAAAATTCCAAGTGAGGGTCTAATGTACAGTAAGGTAAAGACCCCCTATTTTATGTTCTTTTATGAAGTATAATGGTGTGTTTTTTCTTGTCTGTGCTTTTGATTTGTGTGTTTCAGAGCATCAGAAAAGTCAACTATCAAAAGTTTTTGCACACCATAAGAAAAACATTAGTTACACAGTAACCAAACTTAAATAATTTAGTTTAGTACAATGCTTTTGTTTTGGCCTTCAAATAGTTGGCCACTTTACAAGACTTGTATTGGGGGTATGAATTTAGTATGTTTGTGCAGTAGAGAAGCTGATTGGCTTGGGCCATATACTTCTCTAACTTTTGAATATGTTGTTAAAGAAAAAGTGTTTTAGTCTTGTATCCCTTGGAGCATTAAAAACTTTTGTTTATATCTATATTTAAAAATTGTCCCACCCTCAGATTATTAGACACATAGTTACCATTTATTCCTCTCTGGTAACAGTGTATTTTGAACGGTTTTTGGACATTAGACTGTGTAAATCCATGTCTTTTCAAAGAAATTGCTTCATTAAAAATTAGGTTTTGAATTTTTGTTATTCTAATTGCCGCAGCTGAAACTGAATGATTCTATTGCTGACTTTTATATGCTTGGAAACACTTATTAAATTAGCTTGTGATTTAAAACATAATGTTGCTGTTGTAATCAGAAACTTTATAAAATTAGCAGTTCTATTTGATCCCAACACCAAATCATGCAAGTATAACTACTTTTACCTCAAGTTTATCAATACAGTCATTGTCCATATAACAAAAGTATCTGTTGCAGTGATTATCATTTAAATTTATGCTATGATATGATGGGCTAAGGTTCTTATTTATAAAGGCTCTGGTCCTTCAAATTATGGACCTTTGGCCTTTGGGAAATTTGCTTTTTAAGGAATAATTGAGTATATACAACCAGTTAATTTATTTGGATGGCATCCTAAAATCTGCTTTGCAGCGCTATTCATGTAAACTTCAAACATGGTTAGTTCTAGCTTAATACCTTCCTTCATTTGTCATCTATTACAAGCTGCTCAGTTCCTGCCTTGTATTACTACTCAGACATGCCCCTTCCCATAATACATGCCTTTGAAGTGGACACAGAAATTCAGAACATAAGAAATCTGATAGGGTTATCATAATAGTTTTGTGTTTTATTGTTAAGATTATATTTGTCATGTCCTGTCATCTTTTCATAGGTAAGTTTTGAGATAAGATTCCTGTCCAGCTGTTATTGCTTGTGTTGTGCTTTACAGCCTGTATAAATGGCATTGTTGTACATAGCGTGCTTAGAAGCTGGCTTTAAGTGACTTTCTAGCTAACTGTAATGAAGCTGCAATCTAGTTACATACTTCTGTACTTTTTTATAGACTTTTCTTTAGAATCTAGCTGCTAAGAAAGAAATTCTAGTCAGTTCTGGGAAATAATCACCTGAGCCAGTAGATCTGTACTACAGTCTAACTTTTTGTTCCCATAGTTAAATCCTTAGTTTAACTTAGTCTTGTAATTCTGTATTTCAGTAAGGCTCTGCTTGGAATTAATCTATTATTTTCTTTGGTGATTCTCTAGTTTCTGTTAGCTTTATTTGTAATATGAGTGGCAAATGTTGTTAACAACACATAGACCTAGTCAAGTTGAAAGTAATACAGAATCAGATTTCCATCAACTTGTGTTTTCATTTAACAATATGTATATACTGTTAAATGAAAATAATCTATCCTGTACTTCCATATGATTGAATCACAATGCAAGGCCTCCATGCACTCTACCTGAAATATGTTAATTATAAATCCTTGAAGTGAATTTCTTCTTGAATTAAGTCTTAAGACTGCTGGTACATAAAATACCTATAAAAATGGAATTGCTGTGTTCATTTTTATTAATCATTTTACTCAGCCCACATATTAATAATATAGTCATAAGATAAGTTCTGTCACATTTGAATTGATTGGAATTAATTCTAGGCTATTATCTTAGGAAGTTTTATTTTGAGATGTGTGCATTTGCAACCATTATAGCTATCAGTAGATCTTGAGTTCTGCATTCTTAAAGTGCTTGATGAAACATATTAAACTTTTTTTTTAACCTAGCTAGCACTTTTTTTTCTTGTGTTATTTGAAATTCACAGAAAATGCCTAATAGCAACATTCTGTACAGGCTTTCCAAAAGAGATTTACATTTTTTAAAATAGTTGTTTAGTCAACACAAATGTTATTAATAGGGTAGCCAGTAGTCACTTTTTGATTGAAGAGTAATTGTTTTAATTTGTAAGTTTTGAGTGTTTATTTCTTATAAAATTTAAAAATTTTGTTCAGATTTGCAACTGTTTTTAAAATTATTGATGTTAGAAGCATAAAAAATTTATTCTGCTTTCGTAGATAATATATTGAAACATTTTTTAAGAAATAAAAATAATTATAACCATGGTGTGATGATGATATCATGTCTTTTTTAATTTCTCATTTGGATTTCCCTTTTTGATGTAAATGTCTTTTATACTATTGTTTTGTTTAAAATCAGGGTTCAAATAAGGCCTATACATTGCATTCATTTGAGATGTGTTTTAATCTATAATTGTTTCTTTTTTTCTTTCCATTTGTCAAAGAAACTTTGTCCCATTAAATTTTTCATATTTTTGATTTTGCTGACTACTTTTGAATGGTGGTGTTCATCATGTGCCTATATCTATTTCCTGTAAATGGAAGTTGATCTAGAGGCTTGGTCAGATGGTTGATAGATTGGTTGGTTTATTTTGCCAGATGTGATTCCATGTACTTTTCTGTTGTACCATATGAGAAGATACATCTGATTGCGTTATGAAACTTGTAATCTAATCTACCTGATTTTAGCAACCTTTTGCTCATTGCCTAAGTATTTTCATCTTTAGAGGTTGCAAATGTTGATACCTAAATCATTCCTTCTACATTTATCTGGAAATTTTCTATGAAGAATCTTTCCTCGATTGTGAAGTTGTCCTGACAGTTCATAGAGGAGTAAGGATAAGGCTTGATTCTTTACCTTATTTCCTGACTTTCAGAATAATTAGTTGGTGTCCTAGCAACCTCCAAAGGAGAGGTATTTATCCTCATCCTTACATCTCTGGTCACTTGGAGCCCCTTTAGGGCTTCCATGTTGACTGTAACTTTTTAAAAGCTGCACTTAAATTATTGGAGGTCAGAGAATGAAGCAGAAAGGATTGAGAAGAACCTTTTAACAGTTTTTGTCTTGAAATGTAAAGACTGTAAAAGTCTGGGCTTCAGGTTAAGCATTGAATATTAAATAAATTATTTTCTCATGTTATATTGATTACAAAAAAGGGAGAGAAAAAGGTCTACTTGCAGTTGTTTTTCTTTAATCATTATGTCTGATAGTAGTCAACATTTTGAGATGTGTCCTCCCCCCCCCACCTTAGATGGTTCATCATCTTGGCACTTTACAGTGGCGCAGAAGCATACTCATGTGACAGTTCTCTGTTGCTTTTGGTGCAGTATTCAATGAAATGCATGAGAGTCAATTGTAAAGGAACCTTTTGTTAGATTTTATACAGCTATAGGTTAGGCTAAACTATAATATTTGGTGAGTTAGGTATATTTTATACATTACAGATTAAAAGTATTTTCGGTTTATGGTATGTTTACTGGGATGAAACTCCATCATAAATTGAGGCACACTGAAGAACATTGATTATTTCCATTATTATCTTACAATGTCATCTTACTCTTCTTCCTGGAACTCACTGGCTAATTGCTCATTGTATCCTTTTTCTTTTAATGAATTTTTACAAATGTGTGTGGTTTCTGATTTGACCTAAATTTTTATGCTTAGTTAAATTAATATAGAACTTCTAAGACATAAAGCAGTACTCTATATTTTTGTTACTTAATATAGGTTTTGACTGATAATGGGTTCTTCGCTTATACCCTTTCATTTTAAGAAAGAGCTTACTGCTTTTTAATTACTGAAAGAATTTCTGAGAAGTATAATTGAATTCAGTAAGATTACTTTATTGAAAGGCAACTGTCAGTTCTGCAATTCATTAATACCATGTATTTATTAAGCAAATGGGATGCATTTTCTGTGGATTAGAAAATTTCATGACCTGTTTTTTAGTCAGAAAACTATATGTTAGAAATATCTTAAATAGTTGTTATTTGTTAAAAATTGCTGGACTTTGGCAGATTTGTTTAGCTCCCTCCTCTTACATGAAGACAAGTGTGGTTGGGTTTGGAGATGCATGGGGCTGAATTAGGATCACCATGATTTTGAGGATAGCCTGAGCTGCATAACTGTCTCAGAAAATACACCCCCCTCCAGAAAAAGTGGCCATGTTGATTGTGAGACTGTGTGCCATTTTTCTGTTTCATATGTAGTCCTTAAAGAAAGCTTAAAAACAATGTATTTTGAGCATGCAGTGCTGGCACCCACCTGTAATCTCAGCACTCTGGGAACCTGAGGCACCAACATCACAAGTTTGAGCCCAGCAAAGGGAACATTTTGGTTCAAATTTTTAGAATAGGGATGCTCAACCAGTAAATACCATACAAATATTGTACAATCTGGAAAAACTAATAAATCTGAAATATGTTTACTCCCAAGTACTTAAAATGAGGGATACTCATCTAAAGCTAGATTTCTCAAGGAGTTTTGCAGTGTGTGGCAACAGCTTTTTACTTATCACAATTGTTACTTAGAGTGTTGGCATTATGCCCAGCTGCCGCTATACTTTCCTTAATACCCAGAAGACATTATCACACTGAAATTTGAAGTATTTCCCACATGAAAAGAGATACCAAATGGAAAGAAATAGTTTATAGTTTATATACAACTTTTCACCAACATTATACTTGATTTATAGCTTATAATTGCAGCATCTTGTATATGTTTATATGACCCTTTCATTTTTCCCTCATTGGTTCCTTAATGTATTTTTTTCTTGCTAGTTTCCATTGACCCAAACTCTATATACCATTGATTATTTTAAATCAGGGGAGGGGGTAGTTTGTGGGATGAGAGATGGAAAAGTTTTTTAAAGTCTAATCTCCTTTTATATGTATTCAAATGAGTATTCTCACCCCTTCCCCATGTATATATTACAAATACAAGCTTTTTCTTTATTGGGCCTTATTCTGTATGTCATTTAATCTGCTAAGAATTTACCTGGTGTTTACATCTTGCTTCTCTTATATTTAATAAGCACAGGAACAAAAAAGTACCCTTAAAATACAGGCAGAAGTACTTTATGAGATATTTTCAACTTTGGCCAGATACCTTTTAAAAATGAAAGCAGTGTGTGTCATGTGATTGCATTGGAAATTGTATCATATTTGGAGAAGATACATTCATATGAGAATGTATTCTTGTTAAGTATATAGAAATAAATCCAGCAGAAGAAAGGCAGGTTCTTTATACTCTGAACTATAAAAGTGCTGACAGAAGTTAAAAAGGAGACTTAAATAAATGAATGTACACACCACATTTATGAGTTGAAACACAGTATTATGAAGATACCAACATTCTTTTCAATAGATAGATTTAGACCATCTCAATAAAATTTTTTTCAGGCTTTAAAAAAAAGAAGACAAGCTTATTTTTAAAATGTGAATACAAGCCAGGTTTGGTGGCACATGCCTCTTAATACCAGCATTCTGGGAGGCTAGGGGAGAAAGATCCCAAGTTTGAGCCTTACCTGAGTTACTTGACAGCACACTGTCTCTATTTAAAAAGGACTGGGGCTGTAGCTCAGTGCAGATTCCCTGGATTCAATCCCAGTATCTGGGTGGGGTGGGGTGGGGTGGGAAAGAGGTAGATGGAAAAGCAGAACCACAGCAATCTGGAAGAACAAAGTTAGGGAAATTTAACACTGCCAGACACCAAGACCTGTAAAGCTACAATAATTAAAATGATGTTGACACACATATAGATAAATAGACTAGAGGTGCAGAATAGAGGATTCAGAAGTAGACTTGCTCATTAATTACATGATTAAGGTACCCCTACAGAGTATATGAAAAGAAAGGTCTGTTCAGTAAGTTAGGTGATGCATCTAGATACCCATGAGGAGAAATGGACTTTGACCCCTATTTTACACTACACAAACACATTTCATTCCAAAAGTAATGAAGTGACTATATTTGTAGTCATGACTTTTGGAAGAGTAGAACAGAAATTTTGAGTTTGGTCTCAGATCAGATGCTGTGTAGTCAGGCCTGGTGGCGCATGCCTGTAATCCCAGCACTCAGGAGGCTGAGGCAGGAGGACTGCCACAAGTTTGAAACCAACTTGGGCTACATAGTGACCTCAAGGCCCACCTGAACTAAACAGTGAGACCCTGCCTCAAAAAAAAAAAAGGGTGGGGAGGGGGTAATGCCATTTTACTTCTCAAAGTATGCTTTTATTTCTGTGTAATATCTGTCTCAGTATTTTTTTTTCCCTAACTCTAGAATCTATGTGAGGTTTTCATAGTATTGTAATACCATAAAAACAACCCATTGTGACTTGATGGAAAAATAAGTTTGAATGTCATTATATTGGCTTTCTTTGTAGACTTTTACATGCTAACTGACTTACCCCAATTAAATGTGTTTTTTTTTTTAACCTCAAAAATCTTAAAACTATTGGCAGTTTTGAAGTCATAATCAGATATGGATCATCTTTAGGCTATTTAAAAAAATATTTTAAGTAGCATGCAAATACCAAGTTTTAGTCATCATTGCTGAAACTGCTCCTTAATGTTCATCTTTTGTATTATTAACTATCTTTCTAAAATTTTTATGATAAAAAATTTTACTTATTCATTCACCCAGTATCAAGTACCTATTGGTAAGACTCCTTGCTTGACTGAAAAGAAAACACCATCCACTGTCATTGAGTTTTTTAGCTTTGTGGTAAATACACATAAAAACAGCAGCTACGGTGTAGTGATTATAATGATACTGCCATACTGCACTTTACGGTATTTTATGATTCATTCTGTAGAAATAGTGACGTTTCTCCATTAGAAGTATTGTCTTTCCTTTATAATTTTTGTACCAGATTTACTTTTGACTGAATGGTATTAGAATTACTTGTAGGATTTTTTCTTCCCCCTTTACGTTAGAAACAAAATCCTAGACCTTTCTCTGCAACTTTGGAATAGTCAGATCTCAGTAAATGTTCAGGTGGTTGGAACTCTGAGTAGTTTTGTTTTTTTAAGTTTTATTGACATTACTGTTTTTTAATGAAGGACACTGATTACTTTCTTTTTAAAAATATTTTATATCCTATTTAGATTTCTATATTAATGTATTTTTATTATGCTCTTCTTAATACAGATAAACAGGTCCTGTTTCTCATCAGGACCCCACTGTTTAGAATAATTCATTGTTTCATATCTGAAATGCTTGGGACCAGAAGTGTTTCAAATTTTTTTGAATTTTGAAATATTTGCACATTGAGATATCTTGGTAATAAGACTCAAGTTAACACAAAATTGAGTTATGTATCATATATACCTTATACACATACTGGGAAGGTAATTTCATTCCTGTATTTTTAGCATACCTCTTACTGCAGTGTATAATGGATCATGTGTGGAGTTTTCCATTTGTGGTGTCTGATTGACACTCAGTTTTGGATTTCAGATTGTGGTTTTGTGATTAGGGATTTTTAACTATATTGCAGTATGAAAATGAAGTTTTACATCAATTGTGGGGTGTGTGTGTGTGCATGTGTACTTTTTAGTCTTTATGATTGTTCTTGGTTAAGTACATCTTTTACAGTATCTCCCCAGTTTAGCCATCTTTCCACTATAGGAACCCTGTTGAGAGAGAAAATAAATATGCCTGTATTTGCTCAGATCCAAATTATTCTCCCCAATATGCATAATTTATTAAGCCAACCTCAATTAATATTGTGCATATCTTTATTAGTAGTCATGGTTTGAGAGAAGGATCCCAGCTCCTATAATTTTATTACACCTTCATCAGTAAACTGGTGAGAAATCAGTAGTAATATTTAGAAGGATATGCTAATGCAGTTTGATGGTTTATTAACTCACCAAAGGTATTAAAAAAAATAGCAAGTTAAATCTGAAAGCATGAAGTAATTTTTTTCCATACGTTCATATTAGGCACCCAGTAGACGCTCACCCTACTACTTATTTT
>RJWT010003293.1:0-37054 GCA_004365215.1 Cuniculus paca | reverse complement strand
GAGTCAGTTCAAGAATTCTCTTTTACAGGACAGTGATTTAAAATTGTTAATAGTAGATTTTATGAGTTCTCAACATGTATGACAAGGATAGGTGATAATTGCTTATGTTAGTTGATTAGCTTGATTTAGTCACTCCAATGTACAGGTATTTCAAAATCTTATGAATTATACCACTAACATATACAGTTCTTATTGATAGATTTTTTAAAACTAGGGAAAAATACTAAGAATTTAACTGAATCCCCAAAGATAAGAAAATAGTTTTAGAAAGCTTACAAATAATTTTAGAAAAAAATGTGAGAAGTATAGATTATAATTAGATTGGGAAAACTGTCCAAGTATTATCTTTTCAAAAATACAAAGTATACATAGGAAAGAAAAAATTCTACTAAGAACTAGAGGAGCATCAAGACTGTACTTATTCAAGTTATTCTATTATTAACAATTTTTTCCAGTTTCTTGTTGGGCATGGCTGTGCATGACTTTAATCCCAGCATTTGGGTGACTGAGGCAGGAGGATTGTCATGAGTTTGAGGCTGACCAGGGCTACATAGTGAGTTAAGGGCCAGTCTGAATTATATAATGAGACCCTGTCTCAACCAAAAATGAAAAAGAAAGAAAAAAAATGTAGTTTCTATGTTGAAAGGAATATAATAAACATAATTTTTTAAAAGAGCTTTCCAAGTCATTAAAAATACAAAGTACATTAATAACTATGCCAATTTATTATTTTTCGTTTTCAATCCAAAATTTCTTAGTGAATCATTTACTTTGCATAATATACCCAAGGTATATTTTGGAACAATGATTACAACATTATACAAAACTCTTAATAGCTTTACATAAATGAATTAATGTTATATTGTGTCCATTGTGGGCTGAATTAAGAGCATTATTTTCTGGAATGTTGGTAGCATTAAATCCCTGACATTGATTCTATAATTAATAACACAGATCCTTTTCACCAATCCCATCACTTTATACTGGTGGTCTATCTATTTCTCAACCAATTCTTTCAACTTTCTGCCTCTAACTCCATCTCTTAGTTATCTATGGTTCTTACTAGGTGATCATTATCACCATCTTTATTATATCCAAACCATTTTTAATATCAAATTTATATCTCTTCAAAGGCTCCTAATATATTTTGGGGAAGGATTAAGTTTTATTTATAGCACTTGAAATACTCACTAGCAGCCAAAAGATACACTATAAAGTCAAGAACCATAAGGTATGTTTTGCCTAAATTAATAGAATTGCGATCAAGCACACTTGTGTCACTTTCTAGGCACACAAGTTTAGGCAAGTTAATCATTTTCCCTGTGTTTTGGTGCACTCATCTGCTAAACAGAAACAGGAGTCTCACTGATGATTTCATAAAACTGTCTAAAACTGTCTTAGAGCTACTGTTTTTATAGAGGCATCAGGGGTTGATTGGAAATCTATGAATTGTATGAAATGAGTAAGTTACTTAAACATATTAAGACTCCATTTCCTCATATGCAAAATGGCTATGAAAACAATGGTTTATCCTAGATTGATAATGAATACTGTAGAAGAAAATATAATCAAATTTCCTAGCAAAATATTTCCACAATATTTGAACGATTTCTCCATTCCCTACAAAATAACAAATTGTATTCTCTTCACCTTCATTCTGCTTCTTCAATACTCCTACAGTGCACTGAGCCTGGGTGAAGTGTAGAATACCAAGTGAAAAAAATAAAAAAGAGGACAGAGGTGGTCTGCTAGGAGTACAGTTCGTACAAGTGGAGAGGAGGCTAGATAGAGATTGAACAAATGCCCTTATGGTATTAAATGACAAGAAATTCTTATGTGAGATCAACTTTTCACATGTAGAAAACAAAGAGTAAAAGGAACATCATGAATCCTTTAAAATGAAGCAAAAGAAGCCAAGGTTAAAATTTTAACAAGTTGGAGTCATTAGCTAAACAAATCCTGACAGCATCGCAGGCACACAGTCACCTAACGAAGACTTGATTTGTGAGGCACCATTAATAGGTCCCTCTGAATTTTTCTCAAGTATTCCATTTTATTCCTAGACTATGGACCCTAAAATGTCATTTCCTCTTTCTGTGCTAGTCACACATGTCTAAAAAGCACACCTAACATTTTCCTTCATCGGTGATCAGAAGAGAGATTCTCTTCTGCATTTCATTGTATTGATTCTTCCTAAAAAGAAGGACATTGTTGAAGAATATGAGTCAATTGATTCTGTTAAACTTTCAAAATGCAGACTGTCTTTCTTAGGCTTTGTCATTTTTCTTTCAGGTACTAAAATAGCAGATGCTTTCTATTGTTTCAATGCCAAGAAGAAAAAATATGGATTTTGACATACATAATTTATAGTACTTAAGAGAAAATGACCTGATAGAAATACATTTTAAGGAACATCTATCAAATCCTATACATATATATATATATATATGTATATATATGCTCTATCTTAGCATTATCCTAAGGTAAGGCATGGTGGCACATGACTATAATCCCAGCTACCTGGGAGGCTGAAGCAGGAGTGCAGGTTCTAAGGCAGCCTGAGCAAGTTAATAAGACCCTGTCTCAAATATAAATAAATAAATAAAGCTGGGTGTGGTGCTAGATGTCAGTAATCCTAACACATAGCAGTCTGAGACAGAAGATCACTGGTGGTTAGAGTTCAGCCTAGGCTACATAATGAGGTTAAGACCAGCCTCAAGTACATACTAAAACTCTCTAAACAAAGACAAAGAATGCGAACAAATTAATTAACTAATAAAAAGGGTGGGGACATGAATCAGTGATAAAGCATTCTTGTGTTCCAATCTGTCCCCACATACACACACAAAGAAAGTAAAAAAGAAAAGAAAAAGAAAACTAAGCTGAGGAATATCACTCATTTGAGTCAATTTAGTGAGAATCTGAGTTAGCATTAAAGCAAAACAAACTGGGGATATCGCTTGGAGTACTTGCCTAGAATGTATGAGGTTCTGAGTTCAATTCCCAGTCACACATGCAAACACACACACACACACACACAAAGGAATTAAAGCCAGAGAATTTAAAGAATGAAAATATAAATCTCTCTAGGAAACTATAAATGTCTAAGAGGAGTTCAAAAGAAAAGTGCATTCCATTTCTTTAGTTTCTAGCTATGAAAAATATTACGGCTAACAGTTTATAGTATATTCAGAATGCAAATTTATTTTGATTCATATTTTATTTTATTTTGCCTTGATAAGAATTGAAAATACATCTTGGCGTGGTGGCTTATGCCTGTAATCCCAGCACTCGGGAGGCTGAGACAGGTGGATCATTGTGAGTTCGAGACCAGCCTGGGCTACAAAGTGAGCTCAAAGCCAGCCTGAACAGCATAGTGAGACCCTGTCTCAATAACAGGGCTGGGGATCTAGCTCAGCGGCCTAAGTGCCTGCCCGGCAAGTGCAAGGGTGTGAGTTCAATCCCCGGTGCTGCAAAAAAAAAAAAAAAAATTGAAAACACAGAAGTTTTAGTTATAGTTTTCTTATTGAGGCATTTTAATTTTCCAGGAGAATCACATTTTAAAGTTTACGAAACAATTGGTTAAGAAAACTGATTTTTTTTTCGAAATAGAGAAATGCATTTTATATAGAACTGGACAAGAGCACACCCTCCTTTTCATTATCTAGGTATTCATGTACGTTTTGACCCATGAAGGAACATCTGGTATGTTAGATACTCTTATTGATGTGGCTCTCATCTTAGTAGCTGAAATAATAAAGTTAGTATTTTTAATACTCTGCAGAAAATTACCATAATGAAGAATCAGTGGAAAGAAGGATATGCAAACTGATTTTGTTAAATTTTCAGTATTCTACTTTATAAAGAAAAGAAATATATTTTGTTTATTTATATGTTTGCTTATCTCTGCACTTAGATTGCTGTAAAGCGCAGTATTTCCCTAACTGGAGGTTTCCTAGGTGAGTTCTTTTTATCATATCCTAATTTTCTTTCTCCTTTCAAAGTACCCGACCAACTTCTTTAACCTGCATGCATTTTAACAGGAAATCAGTTTTGGAATGGTGCCGTTTACGTTGTTCCTCTGCCACTGGTATTTAGTAATGCAGGGAAAAGGATGAAACTGAAGAGTCCACAAAGTAGTTCTCCTTCTTCAAGCCTCAGGATCAACCTGCAAGCCTGCTGGCAAGGGTGCAGGGTATACTCTTCCTGAATGTTTAAGAAATGTATCTGTCGGAGAGAGGGGCAGGTATAAGTGTATGTATGGGGGTGGGAGTGGTAAACACTGTCCAATATGTTCAAATTTAGGTGATTTTGCTGAGGTGTTTGAGTGGTGTAACTCTAGAAAAATCCATTTTCCTTGAAAAATCTGCCCACAGAACAATGATATCTTTTAAAATCGAGTAATGCATGATATCATTTTCATGTATTCAAAACAAAAAAACTGAACAGTTTATAGCAGAAGAAATTTTGATTGACAAGTACACAGGAAAATGAACTATCTCTCAGTAATCAAACCCATTTCGGATTCGCTTCAGTGTCAGAAACAACATAGTCATCTCTAAAGTAAGCAAATGTAAAAATTAGAACATTAGTATAAGACTGCTTACAGTAAAATAAGCAGAAAGTCTTACTTTGATGGTGAAATAAAAATCGATTGTTTTCAGAAAATAACGCCACAAACCATATCAAATTATATCATATTCTTAAATGGTTCCCTAATGCTTAACTCTTAATTTTACCTCCAGTATTATATTGCAAGAGATAAACAACAAAAAAATCCAAAACAATAAAAATTTAAAATATACACATTAACATACATATTGTAAAGCTTTTTCCAAAATACTGAACACTTGGACACAGCCTTTCTGATTGAAAAGAAGAGACTGGATAAATAAATTATAGCATGCTTCATGCAAAGAATAACTGTGCAAAGATTAAACTATTCTTTATGCAATGTCATAATTTAATGAAAAAAGACATTTTATACTCACCAAAAGATTTATACTTTCACATTTAGTATATCAAAAGTATCTACAGCTGAAACATAATGTGTGAAAGTACAACAAATATTTATTTTTATCACTGACCATAAGTGATATTATGGATACATTTTCTATTTTCTGTATTCTAAGTGTTTTCTCATGAGCACATATTAAAGATTAAGATGGATAAAAATAAATCTTATTAAAATTAATTTCAAGATAAATCTTAGAGTTTGGAAGACTTTCTGAGAAGGATTATCTTTATGCTAAAATCCAAAATAAGTTAATCATCACAACCACCCTCGAATTTGAAAGATGTCATCTGAATAGCATGGGTTACTCCTCCACAAAACTAGATCACATTCTTGCTTCATTATTATTTTAGAAAACACACTTTTCAACCATCTACAATATAGGCCATCACTCATATCGAACTTAATTAGAAAACAGTTTGGAAGTTGGAGGAACTCCTAATTTAAATCAATTAAAGGGAAAGTTGTCAGGTTCGTTTTGGGTTTGCTTATCTATCCCCTCACAGCGGGGCTGAAGAGATCTGTCTTCCCCAATCTCATTGCTTTCCCCCAGGATTATGTCATAGTGCACAGTGTGTAAATCTAGGGACCTGTGGTGGCAATTAGCATCTCCGGCTCCTGCCATGACTGGGGGAATGTGCCTGGTGACAGACGAAGGCATTCTGGAATTCTACGCTGAAAACGCTTTGATGGGTGCTTTCGTTCGCAAACGACATATCTCTAGTTGGTGGGGCAAGGCAACTATGTACTCTAGCCCTATTTCTGTTCCCTGTAGAGAGCTCTTCCTTCCTCCCTCACCCATGCCCTGAATCTTATTGTGTCACAGTTAATCTGGTTATCAAATGGGAAAAGCATGTCAGATAGTGACTATTTAGGGAGCGAATTCTTTTCGCTGAGCAGATCATTACAGGTCCTTTACCTCACCATTGCTAAAATAAGGTTCCTTGCCTTATCTGCCACCTACCCATATTAGGAATGGTTTTAAATACATGCTTTCTCTCATCCATCTCATGCAGAACTACTTTCTCTGTAGTCATTTCATCAGTTTCATGGATTCTAAAACCATCATTATCTGCCAAGAAAATGGGGATATATATATATATATATATATATATATATACACACATAAACTAAAAATTGGGGCACATGATTCATTTATATAGCATAAATATATTTGCCTTCTCTCCTAGGGTGTGGTCCTAAGAAGAATCAAGTTTTAATGATCTTATTGCCGAATAGATTACTCCTAATTTATGACAGAATAAATTAATGAGTGAATTAAAATGTCACATATTTTATTAGTTTGAATGCAAAAGTAGTAGAAGGTTTGAAAGTGATGGAATTTCTACCAGTAGCATGAGGAAAACTTCAAAATATTCGATATGGACATACTTTTAAAGTGAAGAATATAGAACATGTGTATAGTGAGCAGGTCAATAGGAATTTTAGACTGCAGATTAGAAAATCTAGACTGTATTATGATCTTGTATATAAGCTATTTAATGAAAATCCCTGGAATAGAAGACTGAATTCAGAATTCCTTTCTCTATGAGCAAAGTAGAGTACAAGTAAAAGTCAACAAAATTGCACAAGTAATTAGCATGGTTAGATTTTTCTCATGCTACTTTGTATGTTCTTTTTTTTCCTATTAGATTGAGGCACTTTAATGCAAAATATTTCATATTTCTCTGCATTTCCAAAATTGCCTGTTCTGGATTATGTCCTTGGGAGATTCGTCTTTCATTGGAAGTTTTCAGGTAGCTCTTATAGAAGGTGGAGACTGCAAGGATCGCACTGATTTTGCTTCTGCTTTTCAAGTTTCTCCCCATCTCAGCTTACTAAGGTCTCTTTTGGAGGGTGGGTGCAGTATGGAAGAACACAGGGTGGTAGAGCAATTGATGCATTACAGATTTCTAAGGCACACCTTCACTGTTCTTAACTTTCCTATACTTTAAAATCATCTTAGGCACTGCATAAATGAAGATTTTTCAACTCACCCCAGATATTCTGATTCATTGTTCCTGGAATAGTGCCCAGAAATGCTCCTTTTAAACAAGCATCAGCTGTCATTTCTATATAGGTATTTCATGAACCACACACTGAGAAAATGCCACTTATTTGTGTTCTCGACAGGAGGAATACGACTCTTTCTTCTTGGCCTGCCTACACTAATAGCTTGGTCTTTATTCTTTTTCTCTGGAGAAGCAGAGTGGAGGCCTTGTATAATGTTGCTCAGGCAACCTTGGTAAAACCAAGGAATGGACTGTCAAAATGTTGCTCTAATCCAGGTCCAACGAACTTTTTTTCTAAATTATTTTCTACTCTCCTAATTTACAACTTCTTCCTGTCATCCTAACAATCTGTGCTCAATCGTAAACATTCAGTCATGACCTAGAGAATGAAGTTGGTGGCGAATTTTCCTGTTTGTCTGTTGTGTCCCCTTTCAAATTACGCTCATGCATAGGCTTTTGGTACGTTTTAACATATACCTCAAAAATCAGCTTTGTAGGGGGACAGAAACAAAGCACGTCTCAACTTCTTGGCATTTGATTGATAGGAAATATATACAGAAAATAAGTTAAAGAAAAGTAAAAAAATCGAGTATGTTCAACAAACAATAACTGTATATTTGTAACAGTATATTAAATATTCTTGACAGAAGCATGCACACATGCACACATACATACATGCAGACATGCATATATAATGGTTTTCATCCTTCTTCACAGCAGAACGCTCTTTACTGTCTGGGGGTTTACCTAGTACACGGCAACTGGTACCAAAGGAATAGGATACAAACATCATGGTCACTGTTGCAGGACGCAGAAAGGAGATCCATGCAGGTTAACGCAGTCGATGTCAGCCTAGGCTGCACATTAGAGTTGCCTTAGGAGCTTTAAAAAATGCACAGTGAAAGCCCACCTTCATATATCTTGATTTACTTCTCTGAGGTGGGGCCGAGACAACCTTAGTTTTAAAAACTTCTCAGTTGATTTTAATGTGCAAACGAGAATGAAAAATTACTAGATTAGAAAGGAGGAGTCCCACTGAGGTACAGGGCAAATTATATCAGATTTTAATATAAGTCTAAGATTAGGCATGAGAAATGCTAAGAAGGTTCTGAAGTGTGAAAGAAACCAGTTGTAGGCAAAAAGGAAAGCACAATACTTTGGGAAAATTTAAAAGGAAAAAAGGAGAATGAACCGATCAAACGAGAAACTATTACCCAGGCATGGTTGCCCATACCTGTCATCCCAGGACCCTGGCAACTGAGGCAGGAGGATTGTAAATTCAAATCCAGTCTGGGAAATTTAGTGGCCTAGCAAGGCACTGTCTCTAATATAAAAATAAATAAATTTAAAAAGGATTAGGGTTATAGCTAAGGGCTGTAGGAGTCCTGCGTTCCATCACTGTCAATAGGGATTATTCACTCAAAAGAGACCGGACTTTCTCATGTTTTCCGCCTAATGGTTCTTGTTGAATAGAAAATCATAAGTTAGATGAATTATTTATGAGTCATACACAAGTATGTTTAGAGTGAAACAGAGTGTGATGGTACATTCCTATTATTGCACCCACTGGGAGGCTGAAGCAGGAGAATTCCAATTTCAAGCCCACCTCAATTATTTAGAAGTTCAGTTTAAAGTACAAAAAAATGCTAAGGATGTAACTCAGTGGTAGAATGCTTGCATGGTAAATACACAAATCTCTAGTTTGTTTCTCAGTACTGCAAAAACAAGCAATTCAAGAGAAAAAGGTGCTTGAAATTGAGATAATGCTGAGATCTACAAATGGATTGGCAAAGAAAAATGTATGAAATGAAATCTGAAAGACTCTAATGAAAATCTGTCACAAAAGATGACTCAGAGACTCAGTAAATATAAAAATTTGGAACACAAATAGAGTTATTAGTATCAGTGAAGTCAAAATTATTCACCTAAAAATAGTTCAGTGGCCAAATAAGTTCTTGCCCTCTTGTATTTTGAAGTATTAAACCATTCTAGCGCTGTTCTGTGGAACATTATTTTCTTCATCCACACTTAGTCATCCTGTCTAACTTCTTGTCCTAGATTCAGTATAAATACACATGCATAAATACATACACACATACTTAGGTAAGGCCAATGTACAAATATATGTATTCTACATATAGTGGCAATCTCATGGGATGCTGGAACGATAATTATGTTTAAAATAATTGGTCTGAATGATTCTCTCTCACTAAAGAAATCACAACCTCAGGTTTAGTAGATAGTGATGATCCTTTATATAATTCTATTAAAAGCACTTTCCCCATTGGTTCTGGCCATCTTGAACCCATTTGTGACCTCGTATGTGAGGTGAGAGTGAAACTTCATTGTATATATTCGATTATATGTAAGCATTTTAATATTATAATAGTCTTCTAGTTGCTTCAGCTTTGTAAATGTACCGGGCATTTAGAATTTTATGATGCTAATATATAAATGAGTGATATGTAAATAAATACATACATACATAGATACATACACACATACAAATAAATACAAGGAACTACTAGACCCCAGATGTAAAACAATATTAGAAAGTTTTCTTAATTATTAAATGAGGAGCAAAAATCTTTCTGATCTTTGACTTATCACATTCTTTAGGTATCATCAGTTTTTCTTAAGGAGTTTGGTATTAAAATAGCTTTTCTTTTGTTTTCTTATTTGTTTTTCACTTTAATCAGTGTTTGAAATCATTCTGAACAGCAACATGAGGTTTTAGGATTAGTTGATTTTTTTCACTGTATTTTTCTTACTATAATATTAATATTTTGATGACATATTTACCACATAACAGCCAAATGAACAAAATCACATTTTGGCTTATGAATCAAATCATACTTTTAGAAACAAGGGAAATTCAGCACTTTTATTCTAAGATTTTGTTAACTAATGTGACCAATTTAAGTGCCTTTTTCATTCTGCTTATTTTCTTTAAAAATGAATAATTTTAAACAAGGAATGGGGGAAGCAATTTATAGCAGAAAAAAATAAAGGAAACGCAAATACTTTTATTCAGTTTACCTCTCACAAAGTTGCAGAATTGTGTATGTGTGTGTGTGTGTGTGTGTGTGCGTGTGCGTGTGTGGCAGCTACCTACAATAGATTTTAAGCTCTTTAGAATGGCCAGTCTCTTGGATCAGACAACAATATGTATTTATTCCCTGATATTCCACTGTAAAATGTATCTAGAGGAAAAAACCACTTAATTTATTTTCCTAAGGGGGTAAATATTATTTGAAATCCTTTCTCAAGATCTCACTGAGTTTTCTTATTACTTGGAGATAATTTTCAAAGATAGATCTAATAGTATCTGTAAATAAATTCCATGATACGTATTTATTAAAACTTGCCAGAAGTCGTTCTAAACTTTTTCCAGAATACTATTCATAAAGTTTATCCTTATAACTGAAAGTATATTTTTTAGCATTGGTTTTAATTTAAAAGAAGAATTGACATTTTACTTTAAGGGATAAAATATCACTAATTTTTAAGGTGGTTCAATGATGATCAAATAAGATGCTTTACTGTAAGTAATTTGTGTTTAGGACCTAGACTAGACAATAAAAGTATAATTGATACTCAATAAATAGAATAGAAGGAAGCAAGTACAATTCTACTGATATCTTGTATTTGATTTAGCTTTTTTCTTCTTTCCAAGACATGCAATCCTAAAGCTTATTACTGTCCCTGTATAATAAGGCTCTATTGTTCTGTATTTTTGTTACATTTTACTGGAATAGTCATTTTTTTATAACACTGTCTGCTTTAGACGATATTTAAAATTTTTTGTCTGATTTCTGTAATAAAAAAGCAGTTAATTTTATTTTTATAGGGAACAACAAAAATAATTTCCACCAATTATAAGGAAGAAGCAAAGTACATGAGGTAATTTCAAAGAGCAATAATTTCTGGATTCAGAAAATTAAAATAAATCAACTTCTGTATTAAGCCAGAGCACTTAGCTATATTTTAATAGCTCCAAGTGTCAATTGATTTGTCTGTTAAAATCATAAATTTATTTCCTCGAATTTCAAACTAAGCTATCAATATAATTAAAACAATTTTCATAAGAATTCTGAGGAGATTCAAGGTGAGATATATGGGAAAAAAATTCTACATTATTTTTCTGAATATACAGACATTTTCAAATGTAGATAATGAAGTTTTATTTCGTGTCTTTAAACCCATTACACTATCTGTAAATATTAATGAGCTTTTGCAAGTGAGAAAATATAACTCAAATTGGAGTTTTGCCCAGGTCTATAGAATTCTGCCCATGTTTATGACTGATGGAAAAGGCTAGCTGTTACATTAGGAAATTTAAAATCAGGATTACAACAAATATATTTTCCCCCAGTTATTTTTTATTCATTTATTATATTAATATAAATTAATGAATTCCTAATATAGTCAATGGATTGTAACCTAATATAATCATTATTTTGATGCTCAAAGTGTTCCAAAATGTGTATTTTATTAGTTGAGTCATGTCTTTTTAAAAAAAAACCTATCTTTTTAATTATATTTCTTTAATTTACAACTTAAGTAATTGCGTTAGTCAATTTTCTTGTTAATGGTACACAATACCTTACATCTAAAATTTAATGGAGGAGAGTTTTAATTTGGCACACAAGTTAGGGAATTTAGTTTATGCCTGACTGACTCCAAGGCAGAAATATGGTGGGAGAAGTCTAGGATGAAGCAAAGATGCTCAGTTGATGGCAAACAGGAAACTAGAGCACCATCACAGTAAAAGAGAACAAAACGTGAGGGACCATACGCAGTGTGTAATACTCAAAACCATGCCTCCATGCTCCAACAAACACACCCAGAAGCACACTTTGCTAATCTGCTTGTTATTTCTTAATTTAATGAAATTAACATATTAACATTAACTGCTACAGTGATACTGTATGGCTTTTATGTATAACAGAAGCTCTGCCTATGGTATACCTTCAATGTCCCTGTACTGCCCTTTTTAATATTGTTACTATGTATTATCTTCTAAATATCTCATAAAATTCATAACACATTATTTTTTACTTTACATAGTCAATTAATTTTAAAGAGATTAAAATTAAGAGAGGCATTTTAACTTCCCTCATGGTTATAATTATTGATATTCTTATTCGTGTAGATACACATTTTCATGTGGAATCATTTCTGCTTCTATCGTTTGATTTTTCTCTTCCTTATGGGTCACATTATTTGTCATCTTCTTTTCCTGCTTCTCTGCCTTGTACTTTTTGATGGGATGTTACGCACTGAAATTTAACTTTTTGGTGTTCTCACATACATGGCTGTCACTAGTAAGATGAAATGGAGACCTGGAAAATGGTCCTGCTGGTCACGAGAGCTTTCTTTCTGCAGACCACTTCTTTCTAGCTCATTGACCTAGGAACTCTTCCCATGTGGTCCTCTTCCTTTTAAATGGCTCCTGCTCATCTCGCTGGTAAGAAAATCAGCACCTCACTAGAGTCAGGGTGCCGGAGAAACATGTCCCCTAATATCGTACAGATGAGATCGATTGCAGCTTATTAGTCACACGCACTTACAGTCATGGGAGATGTCCTGGGAGCCTACACACACCTTCCAGCTGTGGCCAGAATCTTTGTGGTAAGTGTGGTAGCCACTAGATCCTATGAAAGGACGTGATTGGCTTGCCTTAATAATCCCATGGGTTTTCAGGAGATGGAAATCTGCTTTTCAGAGGTAAGCAGACATGTGGTTCCCTTGACAGGGAGTGTCATTAGGTGGAGGAATCCTAGCTGAGGGAGCACATTTCAGAGGGGAACTTGAGGTAAGGTCATTCGAGGTCATCCTACATTCAGGGTCTGTAAGGCAACCAATACTGGGTCTAAATATTACACCTGGCATCAAAATTTCCAGACTACAAACTCCATCTTTTCAACTCCAGGAAGATGGACCGACCAGATCTGAGTCACGTGTCCCGCTGCAGTCTGGAAACTCTAACCGAGTTGTGACACCAGTCAATCACAGGGCTCACCTCTTTTGGGTATCACTGTCTATGCTACCAAATTAGAAGGTTAGAAAAATATTTTTTAATGTATTTTGTCTCTTTATTGTTTCTGGTGAAATGACAATTGTGGTACTGGATATTCCATTTTAGCATTAGCTTACATTTAACGACACTGTGGCAATATAATCAGGAAACCATAATGTTTAATGAACATATAGCCAGCAAGAGGAGAATTACATGATTATTTTTAAATACTTCCTATTTCCACAGGATCCCAAAATAGTGTGATATGAAGGGGTGCAGAAAATGAAATAAAATTGGAGAAAAAATAGTGAGAAAATGGGAAAAAAATACATCACATTTAGTAAATAATATCCCTACCTTTGGCATTCTCACTGTCTTCATGTGCTTGACTCTGGAGGTTCACAATTCTCAAAATTTGGAAATATCTTTTAGGTGGATGATTTTTAAATAACTTATTTAACCTTTTTGATATCAACATCTCTATTAAAAAAAGTGCATGACCTGTTACAAAATCACATAGTATGAAACTTACCAAGACAGTTTTCACAAGGCTTGATACACAATAGATGCTTAATAAATATCCTTTTCCCTTCAGCAATTTTGACTAATTCTTAAAATGCTTCCTTTCTCAATGTTCTTCTATTTCCTTTTGTAAAAACTAAAATTATTTTACCAACTGGTTGGTTTCTATTTTAGTTTTGCCATTTTTTTTCCATTTCCTCACTATGGGAAGCTATAAACCGTGCTGTGTCCGTAAGTAAATAAAAAAAAGTCAGCTTTCCCAACAAAGAATAGTTTTTGGCAAACACACTGTGCTTATACGAAGTGTCAGGATTTCAAAGCCTCCCTAAGGAGTCCAACAAACGTATCTGAAGAAAGGTAACGAAGTGATTATAAGTTCTTTTTAAGGCAGCAAGACCATTCTTCCAAAAGAAAGTCAGGCTGTGTAAAGAGTCACTTGCTTATCCTACAAGACCCTTAGAAGCAGAAAAAAAATACATGCTTACAATGAGTAAGATATTGTCAGTTCAAAAAAAAGGAGTGTACTTGAGAGCTTCAATTTATTTTTCAAACTTTACTATAATAAAATATACAGAAAATTGTTATCTTTCTTATGATATTCAATCTATATAATAGTCTTCTTCTAACCAGTGTGTATTGGACAAATAAATATGTGAATGTGTGTGTGACTGTGTGTGTATATATGTGGGGGAAGGATTGCACTCTAGTATTTTGATACTGTGAACTGTCTAAATATTTATTAATATTAACAATCTAATTTTTCAATTATTAGTTATGTGACCTTGCAAAAACTGTCTAGAATCTGAATCTCAGGTTCCATCTCTGGTAATTACAGATATTTTTAAAGTATTTCTAAGAGTCAAATAAAGGATCAACATGGTCTATAATGCATAAAAGGCCCTCAGTGAATAAATGCTCTACTTTTTCTTCTACTACTACCAGAAAACCATATTATTACATTTGTTGTTAAATGACTATTTTCAAACAATGGAAATTTTTAGGTTTTTCCACTGCTTGCCAAACATAGAACTTCTAAAATTAAAACAATAACATAGAAATGAAATATTTTAGGCATGGTGATGGAAAGTCAAAATGGAAAATGACTGAAAAGAAAACATAGCATTTAAAACATGAACAATTGTTGCTCAAAGAAGCAGAAAAGTAGAGAAACTAAAATAGAATTCTACAATTATAATACCTATTCCTTCATGCATTCATTCAAAGAAGCAGAAAAGTAAAGAAGCTAAAATAGAATCCTACAATTATAACTCCTCTTCCTTCATGTATTCATTCATTGAATATCTGTTAAGCACATGTAATATTCTGGTCATTACTCTAGGTTCTGTGAAGAAAGACAATGCCAAAATAAATTTCAGTCCTTTTGGAGATTAGATTTGAGGGAGAAGAAATGGAGAATAAATATATCATGTTGTGCCCTATCCTATAACCACAGGGTTATATACACTATGAAGAAAAATAAGATGGAGAAGAAGAATAAGAATGGTGTCCATGGCTATAATGGATTGCAATTTTGAAAGATGCCGTAGGGAAAGACTCAGTGAGAAAGCATGAACAAAAATTTGCTGAAGGTGTGGTTTTGACCATAGTGGAGAACTGAAGAGAGAAAACTCAAAACAGAAATACAATCAGCATATACATCTTGGATAGGAATGTGCCTGAACTAGAGATGAAACATAGAGGTAAGAAATTTTCATCCTTCATATCCTTCTGCTATGATGGTTCTGCCTTGGAGGCAACCAACCGTGAACTGAAGCCTCTCAAACCATGAGCCAAACTAAATCTTTTCTGCTTTAACTTGTTCTCAGTTATTTGAATTTGTTGATATAAAGCAGACTAACGCACAGTATGATAGGTCATTTTTATTAGGGAGAATTTGAGAGCTTTGAGTTTGAACATGCTACTTAACTTTGTGAGTTTCAGGTTGTTCATCTGTAATAAAATGTAATAATGTCTACCTTAAATTATTCTTGTCACCATTACATTCTAACTGTAGAATATAATTGTTAAGTGGCAGAAGATGTGTGGTATGTTGTGTATGTTTCAGTAAAGAATGAACTGGATTGCATATCCACAATTTAGTTTCATTTTCATTGAAGAAAACTAGAAAAGGTAAAATCATCCTCGGAAAAACATGGAACAATGTTGAATAACTATGTCATGTGACTATAGCTAGCAAGTAGTAGAATCAAGCATATTGATAAGCTTACAGTTTTCTTTCACATATTCATGTAAATCTGAGTCTAAAGTGCCAGAAGTAGAATAGAATACAATGATTGGTACTATTTGCCCTATGACATATGTGAGAAGTTTGAGTATTAGCATTAAAGTAATATCTAAATGATTGTCTATGAGGATGAAACAAAATTGGATAATAATATTGTATTTCTGGTAGTAAAATACATTTAATTGTAGTATTTTAATTAATTTAAGTAACACTTATAAACAGATATCCCTAAATGAATTTCAGTGAGTGAATCTATGGTCTGGTACAAGAGGACCAACCCTTCATTCAGCAAATTGTATAAGAAAAATGAAAAGTGGCCCATGGAGCCTTGTTGAATCACCTAAGGAATCCTGTTCTTCAGTGTTTGATAAAAAATCCTCTGACACCTTTGTTCCCTCCTCCAGTGCCTGCCATTAAAGAGGATCATTCATACTTCAAGGTCATGTGCTGTACAAAACCAGTCCAGTAAATGGAAAATAGAGTTGAAAAGGTCTCAACAGTAAAGCCCCTTATCACATATCTTTCACTTGTATAATAAAGAAATATTTTGGTGAAAGATTTGTATCCATAGTTATTACACATGCGGCAGGAGCACAACTGCTGGGCATATATTAGTGCTTATAGCAGCCCACACCTACAAATCTGATCTATGCCAATGTTTTCAAAGAAAATTAGGTGTTCTCTTCTGTAAATTCGCCAGGAGATCTTTGGTCTTTAAGGCTATTTCTTATAGCCAAATTATATATTTTCCATGGTACGAATAATTTATTATTGACGATAATATCAGTGACACTTAACTTTAAAACTCAATAAATATTGAATACCTATGTTCTACATAGGAGTGCAAAATATTTACATAACTACAAAAAATTCATACAATGATTCTCAAAGATAAATACTCTGATAAAAATAATTTTACAAGTACAGAAACTAAAAACAGGTATAAAGAGATTCAGTGCCTGTTCAAATAAGTATAAGGAGATGTGAACTCTTGCTACTTTATATAGTCCTTAGAGTGACACAGTCCAATATAACTTTCTGCAATAAAGATTTTCTAGGTAGAACTCTTGAAGACATAGGTGTAGGTAAAGCCCTTCATGAACAAAACTCCAACTGCATGGGAAATACTACAAAGAATCAACAACTGGGATCTCATTTTATTGAAAAGCTTTTGCTCAACAAATGAAACCACCAAGAGTGAAAAGACAACCCACAGATTGGGAAAATATTTTAACCAGTTGCTTTTCAGACAAAGGACTAATATCTAGAACTTACAAAAAATTTTAAAAACTCAGACCCCCAAATTTAAAGGCCAATCCAAAAATGGGCATCTTAAATGAATGCACACTTCTCCAATGCAGAAGTAATGGCAAATAAATACACAAAAAGTGTTCAATATCACTGATTATTTGGCAGATGTAAATTAAAACAATGCAATCTCATTCCAGAAAGACTAGCTGTTATCAAGAAATCAACAAATAATAAATGGTGGGAGGGATGTGGTGGAAAAGGAACACTTCTCCATTGTTGGTGGGAATGTAGACTGGTGAACCACTGTGGAAATCTGTGTGGATATTCCTCAAAAAATTGGGATTAGAGGTCCCATTTGAACCCCACCATTCCCCTTCTTATATTCCCAAAAGAATTAAAAGCATTGTACCACAGTGATATATGCACCCCTATGTTTATAGCAACATAGTTTGTAATAGCTAAATCTTGGAAATAAACCAAATAATCATCGACTAATGAATAGATAAAAAAGGTGTAGTGTTTTTTATATACAATGGAGTACTACTCAACCATAAAGAAGCATAAACTTGAGACACTGATAGCTAAATGAATGAATGTTGAGACCATACTCAAGTGAAATATATTAGACAAATATGTAAATATCACATTGACTGTTTGGTGCAAGAAACTGAAAGTGTAAATAAGAACCAAAATGTATAATAGAAATTGTGAAACAGGAAAGAATTGTTCAAAAGGAAAGGACAATGGGGTTGGGGGAGAAAGGGAAAAGAAAAAAAATGAGAAAAAAGGATAAAATGGAAACAGAGCTTTGTAAGTAAGGAGGGAAGAGGGATTGAAGGGAAAGGAGGGGAACAGGGAAAAAAGAAATATGTACAAGTACAAATTGCTTATGAATGTGACCTTTATGTATATCTAAATGGTACTCAAACCCAATAATAATAATAATAATAAAGATATTCTATATCAGTATATTACCCACCAGCTATGATCAATAAGCATTTGAAATATAGTATAAAAGAGGGGCTGAATGTTTACTCTCAACTATAATTAAACTCAAGCTAAATAGTCATGTACAGCCTGTGGTTAGCATGTTTTATGGTGCAGCTCTGTAGTATGGATTTGCTGAAGTCTGAGACCTTGTAGGTCTTGTCTCATGTCTGCTTTAGCTTTATGTCTTTGGCTAGTACAAGCTGTGGCTCACAGGTGCATAGTGAAAAATTTCTGCAGTCAATGGAAAAGACAAATATTGAAGGACTCTTCCCTAAACTAGCAGGTCTGGTTTCTGAGAATTTTTGACCTAATGTCTTGTCCCATGACTTCTTTGGGTTTTAAGTTCTTATGAGCCTTACCATGGCCACTTGTAAACTACTGTGTTCGGTTTAGATACCAAAAGTGTTGTCTTTTTTTTTGATAGGGAATGTATGCAATGGTTGGGAGCATGGACGTTATCATAAGACTGCTTTACATCACATCTAAGCTCATTAGTTATTAAACAAAGTAGTCTTTAAACTCCTTGGTATCTTATTTTTTCAGTCAACAGGTATAAAAACTAAAGTTCTTATCACATGAACTTGTTGGTGGAATAAATGTATACAGTCATTGCAAAACTCTTTGCTTTATCTATTTTTCTTAAGATGGGTACATAGACTACTGAACCGATACACAATGGAATGCTACTCAGTTATAAAGAAGGACAAATTTAAAACATTTATAGAAAATAGGTGCACCTGTAAAATACAATTTTGAGTGAAATGAATCAGATACACAAGCTTAAATACTGTATAGTATCTCATTTGCATAAGGCAAATTACAAAGAGCATAGTAAAAGATGCACAGAAGGAAACAAAGGGGTAGATTTCTTGCAAATACGAAGTGGCCCAGGAGACAGAGAGCAGAGGGGGTGAGGGGAAGGGAAGAAAGTAGAATTAAGATATGCCATATATAGGAACTTCATAACCTCAGTGAATGTACACATTATACGTCATGGACATGAGCTAATATTAATAAAATCAGCAAGAATGAACATGGGGAGAGAATTTACGAAAAGATGGAGGTGCATGGAAAGAAGAATTTACATACAAAGAAGGTGCATGGAAAGAAGATTTAAAAAAGAAAGTAACTGTATTATCTGTGTGTACCTATTCCCCAAGATAAATGTAAACTTCATATACTGCAAACATATAGTAATATAATTTAATAAAGAAAAAAAGAAAAATGCTTTGCTAAATATCTGATTGAAAAATTATGACCAACAAATGTTAGCTATTTTTGTTAGTTTTCTTTAATTATTACTACTTACGCTCTCAGAAGAATCTGCAAAACATAGCATGTAAATTTAAAGAAAATGTTTAGAAAACATTTGCAGACATTTTCTAAGATTGTGTTCCATGGGCTGATTTCTACCCTTTATTTAAATAGTATTTTTTTTTCTGAGTTGCCATAACTTGCTAGGGTCTTCAGATATATGGAAGGAGGTAAAGATAAATAAGTTACCACTACTGACTCCAAGAACTTTCTGATCTGATAGGACCACTTAACAGACTTCAGAACTGTAAGAGTATTATAGAGGAAATAAATGAGCCAATATTCCTTATTAGTACATGGGTGGGAGACATGTAAGAGATGATATCTGAAAGAGTTGCAAAGTACATCAGGCATTTGCTGGACAGGTTGGAAATGGGACTCTCAGTCTCTCTTTGCTGCACTGGGGACTTAATGATCAAATTGTGAAAAGCGGTCCTTCATCTACACCCTCCATTTCCACCTTCTTTTTCTCTCCCTCTCTGTCTCCATGTGGGTTGAAAAAAAATCCAAAACTAAATATCTGTCTTATATCTAGACCTTGTTTTCTCCACACAAAAATATTTTCAAAGTGTTAAAGTGATAATGCAAACAATTATTCATATATGGATAACGTTTAATTCATCAAACTGTGACGGATGCTCTATGGAACACCTTTTCCTAACCATACAGATGACAGGCACATCATGAAAAATACAATTTTTTACCTATTAAAAATGTATATCAAATAACAGCCCCAGTTGGTAAGCTGATTATCAGTATATCTGGAAAACACTAGATATACTAGAGAGCAGCTTGTGACTTACATCTCTGTAATTATGTGTCAATCCCAGCAAATCCTCACAGCCTTGTCCTGCCAAGACCCCTCATCTAGCTATGCACAGCCCATGTCAATAACACATTGCACAAGACATGACACATGTTAAATTAGATCCCCAAAAGAAACTCTCTAGCTACAAATGAGAGGTAGGTGCACGAAGGTGTTTGGCCATTTGCATTTTTAAGCTCAATTTATTAAGAAAGGGCAGCATGATTTAGATCTTTGTCACAGTGGTACTAGGACGTGATCTTTGAGAGAATAAATCCCAGAGACAGATACTTTGGATTCTCATCCTGATTGTCCCTACCTGTGTGATCTCAGGTAAGCTATTTAACTTCTATGTACTTCAACTTTCTTAGTTACAAAGCAGGGCCAGCAATTCCATCTACTTTATAGTGTTCTGATAATTCTATAAGAGAGTATGTAAGTGTTTAACCACAGGTTATCGTAATTCATGATTGATAAAATTTATCTATAGTCCATCATATTAGTATGTCCAATAAGACTGTCTTCTTCATGTTTTGTGTTCTTTCAACTCATTTGTCCTTCAATTAACGATTTGCCCAGTGCAGTAATGAGTAAGTACCTTATATTTATGTAGTTTGAAATCCATCAAATATATCATTTTTCTTTGATTACAGCATTACAATCATAATTCCATGTGTTATAATTTGTGTAATGGTTTTAATAGGACAGTCACATAATTGAATATCTATAATGCTCCATACTGGGAACAAAAGATAGCATGTAGATTATTTTTAGGCGTTTTCCATGTTTTTCTGTTGATATTTATTCATTGCTTGTTTATTCATTGTGTCATTGCTTAGTAATTTGCAGGCAAATTCCAATACGTACATGTGTAAAATTTGTATTATCATTGATAAAATCAGAAGATGAGTAAGTCTTGAAAAAAATCACTTTGACACCAAAACATTCTTCAAGAATGTTTCCATTGTCCTGACCACAAGAGCAGTACTTTCTTGTACTTTATTATCACAAGGAACCCTACAGAGTCAAGTTGGAGTTAAAACATCAGAAACCACTAAGACCTGGTATTCAGTTTGGGTAAAGAACACTTTTTATTAACTGTAAGCATATGATGTAAAGATTTGAGCTCCAGAGAATTTTTGCAATATGTAAATAAGACACAAGATAAGATTAACTTCAGTGAACTCATCGGGCAGCATAAAAAAAGAAATATGCCTGTTCAGGATGTCTGAAGTGTTAACTCCATCACTGCATTGTAATCAGTCAGGAATGTTTGAAAACCTTGAATTGTTCTCTTATCATAACCCAAGACATAGTTCTAGCAAACATGAGATAATAATGATAAGAATTTAGTTTTACTAAGTTCTAAAATAGTGATGTAATTTCACCCCTCTGCTCTCTACCAGGGATCATTTTTCCTACACCCACCTGTTTCTTTGCTCTGTGCTTACTCCTGACTTCTAATCAAAGTAGAGGGATTCCCCTGCTGGGTTTATCATTTGAGTGAGCCTGTTACCACCAGTATTTGCATTCAATGTTTCCTATCATGAATAAGAAGTGAACTGTGAACCTGGAGGTTTTTCCTTCTTTTCAGGTTTCATTCTGATAAGGCAGGGGGTGGGCAAGCTTATTTGTAATTTTTTATTGCAATATGTACAATATCATACATTAATTAATTAAATTCAGTACTGGGTATTGAACCCAATGGGTCATACATGCTAAGCAAGAACTCTTCCAGTAAGCAACAACCTCAGTCTTCAGTATCAGCTTTATTGCAGACCAAACACATCTTTATTTTCTGAGACTATCTCCGTTTTCAGTTAATGTGAGATTGTTGTAGCCAGGCTTCCACGACTCTCTCCGAGTACAAGTGTGCAAATGGGACAGCTTCTACCCTTCAGATTAACAAATTAACAGCTGCATCCTTTGATTTTACTCCTGAGTGGAGAATATGCTAGTACAAGGATGTCTCGAGGTCTTATGTTAATGTTAGATGTAGAGGAGAGAGAGAGAGAGAAAGAGAGAGAGGTGAGTAATAAGGTTTTATCTTAATGTCGTCAAGTGACTAGAAGAGTTATCACTGGCACATTTGTGAGTATTTGCCTCAATAATGCAGTCTGCTTTAGAAAATCATTTTGTGCCAGAAAAGACTATTTAAAATTGTACTTGTGGTGCTGTCTCCAGGCAGGAATCTGTTATTAGCAGCAGTGATAAGGAAGGCTGCAGACATGTCATGACATTGGTTACCCTCAGGATAAGAGTAGATCAAGGCTTTCTGAGGAAAGGGCAGAGGGGGAGAATTATTCCTCATCACTGACAGACTTTGTGGCTATCAGCACAGGATCATTTTAAGCTGCTTCCTACTCAGGAAATTGGGACAATTGCTGCTCCTACATAGATGATAGTTCCTCTTACCCTGCCCTCTTCAGGGCTGCCATTTGTGGGCTTGCAGGGACTGTCCTGAGGTCCAAGGTCAGGCAAAATTTCTCTTGCAAATAATTGAAGAATTGCTCCACTCATGTGTATAGGGACCCCAAGGTCAGATGTAGTGACCTAAAGTTTTAGTAACTTGTTTTTATATACTTATACACACATATCAAAAAGCCTATGTGTGGTTTAGATGATGTTGGCTGGGAAGTTAGTGTTTTAGTGACATGTTTCTAATTCATTTGCATCCAGAGGTTGTATGAGAGGGTCGTTTTCTATTAGACAGAAAAGCTTTTTAAATTGCAACAAAGTAAAAATCAACCTGAAAAGCAACTAGTTATATATTACACTTATGAAACAAATGTTTGTTAATAAATTTCTCCTACCTTTAAAATGAAGTACACCACATGACAGAAAGATTTTGTGTCATATTGATACAGTTACATAATTTGCTCATATTTTGAGCTGTTCTTAAAAAAAAATCACCAAAAACAGAAAAAGGAAAATTTGAGAAATCTATAAAGATTCTTAATGTGCTTATTTTAGACTGAAGTCTAAATATTATTGAATATAAATCTTGCAAATCTTTAGTTCTATTCTCTTTTATTCAAAAATCAAAATGTCTTTTTTGCAATAGACAAGAAAATTCTGGGTACATTTTGGATTCAGTAGATATCATCAACTTCTTTTTTTTCAAGTGTTCTGACTTTAGCAGAAGCCAAGAAGCCATTTGCAAAGCACTTTTCCTTAATATTTAAATTCCCTTTGAGGTTTAAGAGAAATTTAATCCACATGTTTCTAATTCATTTGCACTCAACTCATAAAAAATGTTCTTCAATTTGATCTCATTGTGGTCCAGGGGCATTAAAAAGCTTTCAAATGAGCCTTCCTCCTTGCATTGAAATCCAGATGTTGTGTTTCGTCAGCTCTAAGCAAATTCAAAACTCAAAAAAGTCTTGGCCATAAATGAGAAGGCACAGATGGTTTTGGAACTTAGGGAGGAAAAAAACTTGCAGACAATAGAAACTCTCTTAAAACATAAGGAACTATCATTTTTAGGATTTTATTCAACGTGTAACATTATGCTCATTTAAAGAGGGAAGATTCTGCAGCTAGGGGAGATTGAATGATCTGAGGCCAAACTGTGCGTGAGAATTCGGTCAGGAATAGACTCTTCAGACTTCTTCTTTATACTACTCACAAGTAGTGATTAAAATAAATAAATAGTAGGAGGGTGAAAAGGATGGAACCAAATGCTAAAGCCATATGGTAACACCATCAGGGATAGGAAAAAAAAAGGTTAGTTGTCACATTTCAAATATTCCCTCCTATTAACCACAATGAAGATGAGGAGAGAGAGAAAAAAGACTAAACTGTGCAATACAATGCAACAACAGATTAAATCTAAATAATTCTATTTCTGCCATTTCCCAAAGAGTTTTGCTTTTTAACATTTCAAGCCAGCCACACAATTTATGGCATTTTTGAGGCAACATGCCTTAAATATGAAATCCATTTAAAAATACTTATTTTTCCTACATCTTAAAACCAATATGTCAATTTGTACAAATATAAACACATCCCTAACTGCCAAGTTAGTAGTCTTTTCCTCCTTAGAATATAGATGGTTAACTTTTCTGCCTTAGCTATAAATGTCTTCATAAGCAGGATGAATTTGTGAAAATGTTATGCATTTTGTACTGGTGACTTCCAACTGACAATTTTCCTGTAAAAAAGGAGAAAATGCATAAAAATACTTTAATATGAACTCCTTAGCTAAACATTATTTTTTACTTAGTTTAGCAAGGGCACTAATATTAGCAGATTTTTCCCTTAGAAATTCTTTTAGAATCAACCAGATCAGTTCCAATTCTAGCTCTGTAGTTATTAGCTGAGTGACTTGAGAGACCATCTACTGCTTTTCTGATCTTTAATTTTCTCAACTCTGCAATGATGATTAGAGAACGCAATTTGGCAAGTTCGATGAAAGAGTAAGAAGTGTGCTGTTTATTTATTCCTTTTCCACTTACTGGTCTCTGTCCAGTGTGGTGAGTTATGTACAGGTATAATTCAGTTTCTGATAACCCCATGAAAACAAACAGGATATTGCAAAAGATGTTTGAATTTTTTTCCAAAGTATTTACATATTAGTATCACTTAACTTCTTTCCACCCATCTTTAAATTTTTTTTACTTAAATTTGTTTTTAACAGATGTATAAAATGCAAAAATTGTACATATTAATGGAATAACATGTGGCAAAATTTTACTTAATTTTGTAACGCCTCTTCACTGTTGCTTTTAGGTCGATACTTCATAATAAGGAGCTATGTAATTCTTTTTATGTGAAGGTGCTGCAAAAACCTTAACACTTGGTCTAAATATAATTTCCTCTTACACTAAGCCTCAAAGTCTTTTTTTTTTTTCAAAGATGGTCTCTTTGGAAAAAGGATAGGAAAAAGAGAACATAGACAGCTACTCTGGAAGAGTAGGTTTGCATCAGAATCACTTTTAGACCCCAGTCTAAAAGTCTTTTTGCTTCTTTCTAAGAAAAGTATGGAAGGAGTTTATGTCTACTTACTATTGTTTATTCAACTCTCAAAGCAGTATTCCAGTTTCCATGTTTAACTCTTTTCCTCCTTATTCTATGTAAAGCTTGTGGGGATGACAATAGATCATGCTCACCTCATTCCAATGGTTCAGCCATGGATGGGGAAGTGGTAGGAAGAAGGGCACCAAAGCAACTGGAACTCAATTGCAGCCCTTTGAAATAATTGGGGAAAGATGCTCTCTTTGGGACTCATTAAGATTAATCTCTGGAAGTGCTGGCATAAGTGGAAATCATTTTGGTGAATGGTGCCCCAGGGAGAGAGGAGAGCAAAAGAAGAGTTTCTGCTCTTATTGTACTGTCCAAAAAAGTACCTGGAATCAGCCATGCCTGAGGCCTTTCACCCATGCAAAACAACACATTCTCCCTTTTGCATTATTCACTATGAATTTTGTCCTTTTAAATTAGAAGTGTTTTCTTTAATAATAATACGTAGTGAATACATAGAAAATGCATTTTAGCAGTGAATAATATGTTGCTTAATGGCAATTTTTTTCTTTTTATTGTTGTTATTACTATGTTTATCACTCCTACCTAAAAATAAAAATAAAAGATAGTTTTCTTTTCCTATTATGAATAGGCCTTCAATGGTTATTTTGATCCTCATTTCTATCCTCAGGTCCCACAGTACTGGCAGACATAGGCAACTATTTTGTTCAAAGAAAAAAAATTGCTTCTCTCCTTCACTATGCCCAGCAGGTCTATAAAACTACTGTGATTTCTCAGCCATTCACAGTTGCTGCATGTTGCTTACAACTGTGTTGCAACAGATCCTTCACACTTTTTAGTTGTTTGTATATTCCCTCTCTGCAGACTTGCTCACTATTCAATATCTACTCAGAAATTCTGATACATACCCTTCACTATAAATGAGTCTCCACTGTTTCTGGTGGCTGACCACCATTTTTTGCATTTTCTTTTGAGAATGGATCCAAATTTGTATCATAAATGTTGATCAAGAGGCCACAGGTGAGATAAAAGGATGATAACTTTGTTAAATTGAAAAAAAGAAGGAAAGAATTACTATTAAAAATTAGCAAGTAGATGGTGAAAACAAATGCAAGAGAGACATCTGTTTCCAATTATGCACAAAGGATCAGGGATCCCTGCTGAAGAAGCCACATTTAAGTTTCTTTCCTTTTTGCCCCAGGCCCTAGTAAGGAAAGGGGCATGTCATATATTCTCATCCAAAGTTTTTAAGAGAGTTGCATTCCTTCTGATAACCACACTTTTAGCAAAAAAGATGAGAGAAATTGATTTTAATATTTAGCTTTGTTCTAATGAATTTTCACCTGCAATGATTAGGGACTACTTGAAATATCTCTAATCTTATCTTGCAGCAGCTTTGGGGAAATTTCCCTGGACAAAAACAGTTTCAGCTCTGTTTTCTTCAGGTTAAGGTTGTTTAAATTCTCAACACAAACATCTGAATGCCTTGATTTAGAAACTCTGAGATCAGGAAGGAAAGAAGACTCAGAGACATTATTTCAGGTTTTGGGTTAATGGCTGATGAGAGCAGCTCTGCAGACTGCTAGTTAGACGTGACAGATAGTGTTGAATAAGCACAATCTGACTTCTTTGCATCAATCGCCCCTTTCTGATGGCCAGTGCATCTCAGAAGCAGTCAACAGGCTAAAATAATGTTTTCAGTAGCATCCAGGTATATAGACTTCACACTTTCCTGCTGCACTCCTACCAAGCTCTGTTGTAACTTTTATCTCTACATATTTATATATGGCTTTTGTACTCTTCATGAAAAATTTTAGTTTTTGGGATCACAATATTCATTTAATGTGTTTCAGAAATAATTAATGGCTCTTAGCTGACCTTGACTGAGCATTCTATCTATCTGTTTCCAAGATTGGAGATATTCGCTGAATCGTATTCTATGGAAGAATTAGACACATACACACACACACACACACACACACGCATGTGCCATGAAATACTTATAAATAATAACATAAATATTTAAAACTTCAAATAATCTGTGTTACAAGGAAAATCATTTAATTATCCAGAAATATGCCACTAACTGATATTTGTAAAACCAGAGGGTTTAATTGGATCATCATGATGTTCTCAAGAAATGATACTTGGTGATTCAAACAGAGAATAAAGGGATAGTTCCAACAATTGTGCTAAGCTCCTACAGCGTTCAAGACTTTCCAGTGTCTAAGTAAATTGTTCATTTAAAACTCCCTGCTCTTCCTCATAACACTAGTAATTTTTTTTTCTATGGAGCTACAGATTCATTTTAAATTCAGTAATGTTTCCATTTCTGTCTGAAAACAAGTACCTGAGAAATTATCTATCTATGGTGATTTTTCTTTGTATTTTAAAAATTTATAATATGAGGTAAGAAGTTGAAAACCTAAAACCAAAAAATTTAGAGAACAAAATTTTTCATGTGCTAAAAATCAAAGAACTGTCCTGCCTAAGACATTCAGCTTTATCTTTATTCTGTAAAACTAAGTAAAAAATTAAATAACAATTATTACCTGACTCAAATAATGTTTGGAGATAATAGCTAAATATGAAATATAATTAGGGAATTTAAAGTTGTACTTGCTGTTCTGGAATGGGATTTCTTTTAAAATATATCACTTTTACCAGGAATCTAAGGCAACATTTTGTTCCAAAATAAAACGCTGCAATATTTTGCTTCTTTAGAAATACGTGATAGTGATGAATTCTCATTTGAAGCTGACCACTATGGTGTCTTAATACCTTGAATATTTTCTGAGCCTTAATCCTCTTTATAATTTAAAAGGCTCAATAGCAACCCTAAGCACATCACTCCAAACAAATGGCAAAAAACATTCTAGTAATTATAAAAAAAAGCATTTCACTTTTAGGAAATATCAAGATTAACTAGAACATTTCCATTTTCTTGTTTATTTTACCCTTAAAATTATAAACAAATGATTTGCTCAGTTTTTTTAAAGAAATATGCTCTATATCTAGCATTCCCAACACACCATGATCATCTTCTTATAGGGTCCCATGTGGTCACCTTAGCTGTACCTGCTTTGCATCTGTGTTGGGAACCCTTCTGTGGCATAGTGTATTTATACTAATGTAGGGTGATTGAAGCAATCAATGAGTCCCTGTCTCTTAACAGTTAATAAATTTGTTTAGTAACAGCTATGTTACATTATACTCATTCCAGTTACGTGACCGAGGTAGTATTGTTTACTCCACCAGATAGTACCTGCGCAAAAGGTACTATGTAGGGGACCTGGGAAGCAATGCAGGAGGAGGATAGATATGAATAAATGGTCGCTATAAGGATGGAAAACAGGAAAGCACATCATTCTCAACATGAGTATCCTCATTGCAGAGGATATAACAACTACATCGTTTACTTATTTTCATTCATTTCCGAAGACTTTTTCAGTATTTTTGTTGTCAGTATGTCTCTTAAGCTTCTCAGTGGTTACTCAGATGATATTTCTGTGAGTAGGAGTGTTCTAACACTCAATGTTTTCCCATTAATTTTTTATGTAAATTTACATTTATGTTTTGTGCGCATTTACACATTCTGAGTAATGAACACATCACATACAAGGTCTCCAAACAATCGTTGTTCTCCACCTCAGCTGCCCACACACAGCTCCAGTCAGTATCTGTGTTACCTCTCCTGCTTGCTTTCATTCAGGCTTTAGCATATTCTCTATTACAGCAGAGAAAGAAGGAAGATGTAAATCATTTTGTCATTCTCCTACTTCTGACTTTCCAAAGGTTAGCCAAATTTGGCTTCATCTCTCATCGGCACCACAAAATTTTGCCAAGTCCCTTCAAGTTTTCAGTCTCTGACAGTAGCATTCTTCGTTCTGCTGTTTGCTGATTTCTCATACTTTAGAGATTCAGTTAAATCATCATGCCCTCAAAAAAGATTTTCATATTTTTTGTTGTTTCACAGTATCCTGTTCATTACCACTTTAACAAGTTTCAATATTTTAAATTTGCATATTTATTTGCTATAATATATTATAAACCTGATAATGGCTGAGACAGCATAGGTCTTACTTCAAAGATGCTGTCTACTCTACACAGAGCGTTCAAGAAAATTATTTTCTGAATGAATTAATGTAATAACATTTGTATCTGGGCTAAATATTCTATCAATATGTTTACATTGTATATTGACCATTGTGTACTGTGAATCTAGCTTTATAGCATTGAGAAGAAAAACAAAACACTGATGTTAGGCAGAAAATTAATTGGAAAACATATTGCTTAATGATGTATTTGTTCTTTTCTCTTTTGTTCAGTTGAACCTAAATTCAATAGTTTCCATTGCAGGCTATGCTTACTAAAAATCAAACTACATTCAGCTATGGATAACCTGTCTTTGCACATATGCTGTGGGCTGTATTCTATCAGAGAAGTGGGCAACAAGCTGTGAGACTAAACTTTCATCATGATCTCTATAAATCAAGATGAAAGCTACAGACTTCCTCCTGTGGACCGCATACTGCCCTTACAAAAACAAAAAGGTGAAATATTTTGAGTAAAACAATGTAATTCTGAAAACAATTATTTGGCATTAATAGAATACTGTTGACTCTTCATTAAAAAGTCTAGAAAAATAAAACAATCCAAAAATATTAACAAGCAAAACTGCAGATACCAGATGAAGAACAGGTCCAATAATTTAACATCTCAGTTAATGGTGCAAACTACCACATAAAATAAACTCCCACCAGGGAATTTTAAGTATATATTCAGTTTTCCTTGAACATAAGTAGAAACTAATTCCAAGTCAATTTTGAAGTTATATTTTCCACACTCTTTTTTATTTTTAACATATTGCAAATCTAGTCCCTGCTAAAGTTGTATTTATTACATATGTGAAAAAAGTGAAAGAAATGACTTATAATATAAAATTAGCATGAATCCAGTTCTATATCCAGCCCAAAATATATGTGTCCTGATATCTGAGGGCCATTAAAATTTCCAAATATTCTTTTTCTGCATTAGGCAATTAAAATGTTTAATATTCAGTTGCCTATGTGTAGTAGGTAAATTAAATACACAGATATCATAATGTTTATTGCAATTAACAGATAAACAAAAATAAATGTGCCCTTTTCTAATAATTATCTATCTATGCAGAAAATGGTTAGCACATTGATAGGAAGCTGGACTTAATCCAACTGTAAAATGTGAAATGTGTAAAGTGAAAATTAGAGTTATGATTCATAATACCAACTTTTGTGCACATTAATCCAAATTAGATGTTGTTTAAGTGTAGCTCATTTGCTCCCCATTCTAATACTGGAATGATGAAAAATAGAAATTGTGACAAATATTTTTAGCTTTCAATTTTTAACAGTATTTTCAGTTTCAATGTTCTTTTTTCTGAAGATTTTCAAACATTTCCACACATTCCGTTTATTTTACTCCTATCGTTATCCTTTGAAGTCCAGATATATCAGAAGATAAAATTTGGTTAAAATTCAAAGAACTGACCTTAATTTTCTTCCCATTTTATGATTAACTGACTGATTTTCTATGAGCACATCATTCATGAACTTTATGTCTTCAAATGAAATGAGAATTTATCCTTTCCTAGTTCTTCTTTGTTGTACAAATCACATGTCATGAAATTAAATATCTGCATTTCCACCAAACATGGTGCCACATGAATTCAAGCCATGCTTATTAGTGTTTTCTAGTTGACAAACTAATTTACCTTCCATGTCATTTATTAGATTCAACCTTGATATCATGCACATTCCTCTAATCTCCAAAGGCAGAAGGCAGAATTACCAGCCTGCAAAGCAGAAGACATTTGATACTCTACTACTATATGGCTTCAAGGAAAACAAAATTAAATTTTGACTCATTTTGACAGTTTAAAAAATGTGTCCTTATGTGGAACACAAAACTAAAATGTGGGAGGTACAGAGAGAAATAAATTCTGTTGGGCTACAAATCTTTGTCAAGCACTGTGCTAGTAGGTGCTTTACTTTTCTAGTAAGTTGGAAGATAAAATACAAGGCATTGAATTTCATTTTGATTTCAAATAAACAAGAAATAATTTTTAGTAGAAATATACCCCCTTCCATATGTGGGAATTCTTAAACTAAAAATCTTATTGCTGTTGTTCTTCTGAAAACTGAATTTTACTAGATGCAATTTGTAAATTTGCTATTTCTGATAACTCACTCTGTTAAAACTGTGCAAGGTAAACTAATGCTGACCCATGTTACTATAGGATATCTAAGGTTCTGAGTACTTACCTTACGTGTCTTAGATCACCCAGCCAGCATTGCCAGAAGTGAAAATTACTCTGGCTTGTCTCCCCACAATTGCAGTGTTTGTTTCCAATATGTCTCTTGCCTTCCTAGTGCAACAACACATTTTGCTATAGAGTCAGCAACGACGTCTTCTGTCAATACACACATTTTTCCTTAGCTAAACAGATCATGAGAAAAGGAAATATTTTATTCCATTCTATCTCTTCTCCAGGCAAAATTCCCCCTGCTTTACAAATTTTGACAGAAGAGAGAAAAGCACTCTTGTTTGCTCCCACCTCATAATATAACTGCAACCACATTCCCTCAAGGTGAGAAACTCAAAGTACATTCTGAGAAGTGAGGAACATATTTATAGTCTCCTATGATCCTATCCTGCCTTCTTTACCACTATTCATCATTTTTGTGGCAAGATATATTTGGGCAAGCACTGTAGTAATTCCCTCAAAGCAACAGTTTCAGTACTTCGTAGAGCCATAGGTGGCCATCCGTGGTCTGTAGATTCTGAAGGGTGAAAGAAAAAGTGAGTTTATTCGCAGTTAAAGTGATGAAAGTGGCAGCTATTAAAGCTATTAGTTACTATTTTCTGTTCTGAAAGAAGAGAGAGGATATTAACACCAGGAGCAAAGGAAGATGTATTGCCCAGCTTTGAGCTTCAGAGCTTTGTCCTGTGAAGTGTTGCTGCTCCTACACAATTTGGCAAGAGACAGGTAGTGCATAGTGTTCTATTTTTAATTTTAAATTTTTAAGCAAAAAAGCCATCAAGAATAATCTGCTAGGCAAACATTTGGTCTCAAGTCTTACCATTTCTTTTCGTTCAGCAAAGTCTCACAAATGTTAAATGTTAGAGAAGAACCAAAGGCATGTGTGTTTTATCAAGTGAGTCCTTTGCCAAGAATACCTCAAGATGTTTCTCTGATGTATTTTAGGAAAGAAATGATAAAAATAGCTGGAGGCCAGTAAATGTAGGCATAAAACATGGAACTCCTAGACATCTAGGTTCAAGGGCCAGTACTACCACTTGCTGTGTGACCTTGGATATGTTACTTTACATTTCATCTGAGAGTGGAATTCACAACAATACATATTTTATTGAGCAGATGAAAATAGATTTTGTCTGTGAAATGTAAAACAGTTCAATGGACATATTACATATCAAAACTCATCAATTCTATTTTAATCTTTTTAAAAATTTTTGTATATAAATTTTTAGGCAAGAAGGACTGTATTAAACAAAATAAATAGTAAATTTAAAGATATTGAATTATTTAATTTAAAATTGTATTATGCTATTAATTCTCTAGGCATATATGTATTCTAAAAATCCAAAGAATATACTATTATCTATATAATCTTCATATGATCATCTCTAATCCTTACAGTATATGCTTTCAGAGCATGAGCACCACAGTGCTCATTATCATATTTAATATAAGAAACTCACAGACGTTTGGGTTTACAGATCTTGGGAATTGAGTGATCCATGTAAAAATCATTTTTTTTTACTAGAATGAAAATAACATATGTGTTGTTATAAGCACTTAATTACATAATACTATGAAGCGGTTATAGAGAAATGTAGTGTGGAGTGAGAAACAAATTGTCAACCAAGAGTTCCTTGTTACCGTACATTGAGCAATATATTTTATCCCATTACATTTTATTTGTGTCACTTCCATTCTGCTCTCAGTATGAACAGACAAGGCTAATATTGTTTCTAGCGAAGGCCTGACAGCTATTCTGTTGATTTGTCTGGCATTACATTTGAGCTGCATTCATGTGGCCCAGAATGCTAAAGGATGACTTGGCTGAAAAGAACAGGCAATATGCCCTGGGGAGAAAGGACAGGAATTTGGAAGAAGAGAGAAATGTGGAAACATTAGTTGTACATAGATGCAGTGTTGAAGGCTCTGAAAATTCCCACATAGGGTGTAGTTAGCTAGAAAGGAAATGACCTTTCCTCTCTCTAACAAAATCTGGAGTGTTACAGCAGTATAAACTAATTTTATACAATATGAGCTTTGAAGTCACATGGTTCATTCTTTGTTGCTCTGGTATAATGTACTCTATATATTGATTTCTTAGGAGCCCTTTTCCACTAGATGTACTCTGATTTTCCTCTGAGAAAAATTTACCTTATCCAAGAGCCTGTGGTGACCAAAATTAAGCTAATTTCCTCTCCAAACCTTCCTCAAAAAGTTATATGCTTTCAATATCTTTCAGAGTTCTAAAATAGTTACCTCAGAGGATTCTGTCAGTGTAATTGTTGTTGATTTGGAATGACAGGTTCCTGGTCTACTTATTTACTAACTTCCCAGAACCATCTATTGCCAGTTCATTTTTATATATTTAATGAAATATATTATATAGATGAGATATATTAATTTTCAATTTATGTAACTTCTACTCAGGTATACATATAACTCTTCAATTGAAATTTTTGCCCAATAATTTTGAGATCTAGCCATGTTGATTCATGTAGCCCTTATTTATTTTATGTGCTGTGTAGTATTCTACCATATAACTATACCTGACTACATCAATGGAATTTAGTTACTTCTTGTATCTCATAATTAAAAATTATATCTTACAAATGATTGCTTATGGACACTTGTAAGAGTTTTCAAAGAGTGAATGAAGAGATGAGGCTTCGGTTACACAAAAACATAATATTCTCAAATGTATCAGATATTGTTAGATTCATCTTCATTTTGCCATCCCCTCAAAAATATATATACTGTATGGATAGATTGCCACTATTGATTTTCATTTGCTTTTTAAGATATTCACCAACTTGGTTCCATTTAATATGTCAAAGTGTTTCCACCACTGTCTTATCTCCACATTAAAATTGACTAGTGAGTACCCAAAACTGAACATTAAGTGCTTAAATTTTCCTTTATTTGGATTCTTGGTAATGATCAAGTTAAATAGAATGGACCTTTTGAGTGCAAATGATATAGATACCTCTCAAGGCATTATAATTTTTGAGAAAATAATGTCTGAAGTGATAACAAAAAAAATCAGTATTTTTAAAAATGTTTGATAGATCACTCTCTTCAAATGTTTGTCTGTCTTTAAAAACAAAAAAATTCACTTGTTACTTTTCTGTAATTGAAACAGAAACGTTGCAATCCATCTGAAGCACTGACTTAGATGAGTAGCTATAAAGACTGTGTTAGCTTAAATCAGTAATGACATTCATTCCAAATCGTGTATGGAATACATCTTCCTTTCCTGGAAACACACATAGTTGGCAATAGAGAAAGATTCTGTTTTGGAAAGAGTTTAAAATCATTTATAAGTGAAATGTTATGGTTTGTATCTTAATTGTCCCTGAAAGACCACATACTAAAGGATTTGTTGCCAGCTTGTGGTGCTAATGGGAGACAGTGGAACGTTTAGGAAGTGAATCCTAATGGAAGGAAGTTAGGACACTGAGATTGTTCTCTAGATATTGGAACCATTATCCCTTAATTTTTCTCTTTTTGCTTCTTTGCCACCATGAGGCAATTTACCTTCTCTGCCTGGCTTCCTCACAGGCGCAAAACAACAGAGTCAAGGATTATGGTCTGAAATTTTTGAAATCATGAACCAAAATAAGTGCTCTTTTCTTTAATTTGTTAACCTCTGGTGTTTTATCATCACAATGGAAAGCTAACTGACATAAGCAAATGTCATAAAATTATGCACACATTTGAAAAAATATTCAGAAGAACAGGTAAATATAACTGATGGGAGTGAAAAAAGATTAAAAAGGATTTTGCCTTAACTTTTTCTTAAAATATATTCAAGTAAATTATAAATAAATTTGCAAATGAGAAAGAATATGTGATATTTGCCTTTGTCTGACTTACTCCACTTAAAATTACATTCATTTTGCTGCAAATGGAAGGGCCATCCTCCTTTAGTATTGAATAACATTCCATTGTGTATAAAAACCACATTTTCTTAATCCATTTATTCATTGATGAGCATTTTTGTTGATTCTATATCCTAACTATATGAATAGTTCATGTATCCTGAGATAATTGGATTATATGCTAACTTATACAATTATGGTTTTTTTTAAAAAACATGAAAAAAATTTAAAATGATCAATCTATCTAAAAACACATTAACATACATGACATACAGAAGTAAATAAGCACATCAAAAATTACTTAGCATCATATGTTTCTAGGGAATTGCAAGCTAAAACAATGAGATACTACTACATATCTCTAACTATGGCTAGAATTTAAAACACTGCAAAACCAAAAGTTATTGAGAATATGAAAAGGCAGGAATTTTCATTCTTTGCTGGTAAAAAAAAATTGGAAAACACTTTTGAAGGTAATTGACAGTTTCATACAAAGCTAAACAGTCTATCATATGAATTAGCAATTATACTTCAAGGCATTTATTCAAAAGAAAATAACATCTACACAAAAATACACCCACAGTGTTTATAATGGCCCTATTAATAATTGCCATAACTTAAAAGCAACCAAAATATCTTTAAGTAGGTGAAGAGATAAACCAGTATATTCAAACACAGGAGTATTTTTCAACACAACAAGAAATGAGCTACCAAACACTGTAAAGATATGGAGGAAAACTTGCATGTCTATTGTTAACAGAAAGAACCCAATCAGAAAGATTTACATTCTTATTAGTTCCAAATATATAATTCTCTGGAAAAGTAACATTATGGGTGCCAGTGTTCTGATAAATAGGTAAAGAAGAGATGTTTAAGGCATTGAAACTGTTCTGCATTTTACTGTAGCAGTGAACACTCAAGATACTATCTTTTTTTTTTTTTTTTTTTTGCGGCACCGGGGATTGAACTGACGATCTTGCGCTTGCCGGGTAGGCGCTTAGACCGCTGAGCTAGATCCCCAGCCCTGTTTTTGAGACAGGGTCTCACTATGCCGTTCAGGCTGGCCTTGAGCTTACTTTGTAGCTCAGGCTGGTCTCGAACTCACAACCATCCGCCTGTCTCAGCCTCCCGAGTGCTGGGATTACAGGCGTGAAGCCACCACGCCCGGCACTCAAGATACTATCTACGTATCAAATTTCAAAGAGCTTTATCTTACAAACAGTGAACTCTAAACAGTAGACTTTAGTAATAATATATTAAGTTGGAGAACAGGAAGGAGGAGAACCAAGAAGGAAACTACACCCCGCTCCTGTGAGCCAGCTGGAGTGCAGAGCAGGAGAACCAGGAAAGAAGCTACACTCCCACCTTTGAGCCGGGCCAGCACTCGAAATGGGGAAAAGCAGGATGGAAGTAACGCCACTGCCTGTGAGGCAGCCATAACTAGGACTGGGGAGAACCAGGAAGGAACCTAAACCCCAGACTGTGATACAGCCTGAAGCTGTCAGTCTGAGTAACTATTTAAAGGACAACAGTATGCAATATAGGAACTATTGTAGGTTTCCTACTATCTTATTACTGTTTCATTTTGTTTCATTGTTCTATTCCCTTTAAAATAAAAATAAATATATAAATAAAAAAAAGTAAAAACAACTTTTTAAAATGTTAAAAAATAAAAAATATTAAATTGATAGATATTTTATTTACTCTGATTTTATCA